>JASSUY010054887.1:0-109948 GCA_032466535.1 Forpus xanthops
TTTCCTTGTTTCGCTTATAAGGCAGCGAGTTCCAATTTTGAATTATTCAAGCAAAAACATTTCATAGCGCTCGGTTTTAAGCAGCTCATTTTGGTTTTATTGATTTCCCTCTTCTTCTTCTTCCCTGTTTTTTTTTATTTTTTATTAAGAAATTTGGCTGAGATTGGTCTTTGGAGAAAAGTCAATTGATTCTGTGCAAGCTAGATATTGTTTGTGGGTTGTTGGGGGAAGAGTCAATTAATTTAATACCAGCACTAATATCTATCTCTTTTCCAGGTCCTATTTTCTGACTCATTTTGTAATTTCTTAGTACTGCTTATCTTCACCTGACTTTCAATGCGGTGACATGACCATGGAATATTATTTTTCTTTTATCTGCTTTGGAAAAAGATTGTGTGTTTTGATCTCTAATCTTGTCCTTCCCAGAGTGGGTTACTGCAGTGCTTTTCTTTGTGGGCTGCAGATGGAAACAAATGAAAAGCTTCAGCTGGAGCAGATTGCCAGTTACGTGATAGTATTTTATGAGGAGTCTTTATGTAGACTATATAATCATTGCTAAGTCACCTTAAAATGAAATTAAGATTGGTCCTACGCTCATACCTTCCGGAAAGAAGAGAACCTTTGTTAGGATCTGAGTGCAGTAGTAGGTCTTAATTGCCCTGATCTGGTTCAGCTGGGGTATTCCAGCCCTGGCCCAGCTGTGGGCACTCTCCCTTTAGAGTTCAGACTTCACACACAGGTTTCCCGGCTTGTCGTGGGTTCTGCTTCATTGGTGTGAACCTCCTGGAGGATCTCAGGTCGTGGTTATGCATGCTGCCTTCTCTGCTCTCCTCAAGCAAAGGTATGGTGTGAAAGGGCTTGGGTTATCACATGTGGCTCCCCTTCCTTAGAAGCAGAGCCCTTCTGCACCCTCCCAACCTTGGCCTCTTAGCACTAAGATTAACGGGTTGTGTTGGGCTGCACTTTTGGTACAGTTGCTAATAGGTTTGTGTGTTTTCGGAGGTCTCTGGTTCTGTATTTTGTTCTGCAGTTCGTACTGTCTCTTTGAGAGCTGCTGGAACATTTGTTTTCTTATTCAAAGCTTTTCTAAAAAGCTGTTTTGGAAAGAAGTGGATTTTATTTGGTGGAATGCTAACTCCTGTGTGCTTTGTGGCCTCCTACACCTGTGTGGAGGAAGTGTTAGTTAAGATGCATCAATCCAGACTTTAATCACAATATGTAAAATAAAAGAAGGATGTAAAAATAGGACGGTGTCTATCATCTATCCTAATGGCTTAATGAAATTGCTTGAGAAGGTAATAATACGGAGCCAATTTGAGATGCTGCAGCTCTTAGTCTCAAAAAATCTACTGCCTTGTTAGGTGTCTTCTTCAAGTAATAAATGTACTGCTTTAAAGAACCAGATGAATGGTTGTTGAACATACTTGTACAATAGAAGCCTTTTCAGATGAGGAAATACTGTAACCAAAAACCTGATCAGTTAACAAAAAGAATGTTTGAGTTGTTTAGAAAGCACAGGCTGAGGTCACTCTTGTATGTCAAATTAGCAAGGATTGTTATTATGAACTGCTGCAAGATAATTTTTACCAATTTACCTCAAAGTTTTGCTGCTATGAACTAAACTATGGAAAGTATTGATTGTTTTCTAATACCTTTGAGTGACTTAGTTTATAGCTGAATAATTGAGTGGGGTTAGGCTTATAGAAATGAAAGATGAGTGATGGTCATGAGTGGAATGAGAATGATTACAAATCACCAGCATGTTTATGAAGATGGAGTGGAAGTCCAAGGACTACTTTAGAGCAGCTTTGTCTTCCTTTGTTCCTAGTTTGATTCCAATGCAAAACAACAAATGTGTTAATTTCCAGATTGCAGGTTTAAACTGAAATTGTGGACTCTGTGGAGGTGCTCTACAGGTGCCGCTGTTCAAGTCTAATGACAATCCCACCTGTTCCTTAATGGAGGATTGCCTTTAGAGCCTATGAGCTGCAGTAGCAAAGATGAGGGTGGAATTGTGATAAGCCTGTTTTCTTTTTTTTTTTTCCAGTTCACAGACAAAACTAACAAAACCTAAACAATGAATTGAATTTTTGTGGAAGTCCAACCCTTTGTGCTTGAAAGATGTTTGCAAGAACATCATGGGATTCTTTAATGTTTTTGTACGCTAACAAATCAAAAAGTAATTTTCAGACCTCCCTAGTATTGTGTTCTTGCATGTCTGGCAGAATATTGAGTCTTGGCAAGTATTTTACTTATTCTTGTTTCAACAAAATAATGCCAATAGACAAATACTAATGCAAAAAAAGATACAAGAAAAAAATGCTTCTTATGTAGGCTTTACACTTGGATAACCTGTTTGGTAACCGAAGATGAAAAAGTCTTAAAACCTGGAGGTTAATCAACTTAAGAGAAAACTGATAATTTCAGAAGCTAATGTAGCCAGCAGGGACAGCTGAACTGGGCACAGTTTATAGATCTTAGTCCAAACCATTGCCAACTGCACTTCAGAATCATGTGCTAGATTAACAACTGACTTGTAGGGTTTACATTCCCTATTGCTCAGTGGTCCCTGATGGTGCAGCACTAATCTTGGTGAGTAGTGGGGACAGCTGAAGATGATGATGTTTCAGGCATTTTAGATAAATCTGCTTAGAACTGTGCCTTACCTTTCTGCATCATAGTTAATAGTTTTCAGGGACCTTCACTTGGATTTTGTTTTATGTTGTTGAACTACCATAATTTCAAAAATGGAATATGTTGCTCCTCTACTGAACAGTGCTGAGCTGCCTCTTGGATTTTGTTATGCAGTTTATTTGTTAATGCATCCTGAAAATCTTCAATGCAGGTTCATAGAAGTGACTGAAGAGCATGTAGCTAAAATCCAACAGTGTCTGATCATGCTGTGCTTACACCAGATCAGATTATCTGCATGCAGAGACCTCAGACTGTGGTTTGATGTAGCCACTAATGACCATGTTAAAAATGAGCTTACGACAAATAGCTGAATGTGTGGCTTTATTTTTGTTTTGAGGTGCTTTGAGATTATGTAGCTCTAAAAAGCAAAACCAGCTGTGAACTGATTTGAATCAGCTGTTAACTTTCGACTAGAATTTACTCCCATTAAATAGGAGTCATCTTTCCTGATTTCATTCTAGGTTTTAACTAATCTCTTTCTTTCCTCCCCCCCAACTGCAAGGGTCTGTTCTATTTTTTTTATAACGTATCTTGGGTCTTTGTCATATATATCTCTCAAAGCAAAATAATAATGATCTGTGTTATCCAATCCCTTACAGAGAAAATCCTGCACAGTAAATATAATGCAGAAGAACAACACAGCTGTAATAAAGTATTCATTTTTAAATGAGGAGTTGTGTGCTGCACACTCATTGGTTACTAAGCATCTTTATGAACCAGATAACCATTCCTTGCTTTCCACAGTAAGCTCTGTAATTAACAATGGAAATAAGTAGCTACAGGCAAGATATTTGTGCATATGTATGTGATAGTTTTCTCCCTCTCTGCAAAGGAATTGATCAGATTTGCATACTTGTTCTTTGGTAGGACCTTTATTGCCTTTTGTCAAGTTTTTAAGTATCTTGAGCACAGCAGCAGCTTCTTAATTGTTTGTGTGTTCATCTCATTTACACTTGTTAACTGAAAGCAGCATTGCTGGAGAAAGAAACCTGGACATTCCAGAATGGGAACGTGTGTGAAGCTGCATCTTCTGTTTTTTTGAAGATAATGAGAATTAAAATAACTAAATGCAAAAGAGAACAAAATTAATGATAATTGATCTTATGTAGCGGAGTGTTCATTTCCTCCAAACTTTCAATAGAGACAAAAGTTGCAAATTGGTTTTGGAAAGCGAAATCGTACTTTAAAGTATACAAGAGCCAGCTACATGGTCATTATGCATACTGAGCAAGCACGCAGGCAAACATCACATGTCTTAAAAGATGCAAGAAGAAATTTGAAAGGCATCCAGTTCTATCAGGCAAATAAGTTGAGATGAAGTCTCCAGCAGAGGAGAAATTAAGAATTGGCCCAGAATGTGGGTGTTAGTTTTGGTCTAATCTAGTCGTGTGAATTTAATATCAACAGATTTGCTCTATCGAAAAAATGGGTTGGCATAATGCCCGTGGCTGCCATCAGAAAATAACTCATTGAATGCCATTACTATGCAGTATTTGATGGTAAAAGAGGTCCAGAACAGTGTTCATCATATACAAATGCAGCATATATTGCCAGAGCTAGTAGGCTTCAGCATCAGAAAGGAAACCTAGTCTTCCTTTGTAACTTATACTTATATATGTTTATTTATTATATATATTTTTATTTTATATATATGTTATTTTTATATATTTATCTTTTCTGTGAATGTGTGGAATTTTCAGGACTCTTTAAAATGAATCAAGATTAAAATGCAAAACAGGGCACGTTTCTCCATTGTTTTCTCGGCAGTGAACTCACTGGATTTTCCTCAGTAAGCAGTTTGTTACAAGGTATTCTGTGGATGAAGGCTTCTGTTAATATTCCTTGCGTGTGAAAGTCTTGACTCTGGTAGGTGGTAATAGGAGAGCACACCATGGGCAGATTTATTACATGCACCTGATTTATATAATTCTGAAATGCAAAGATGCTTATGAAGTTACACTGTTCTTTGTTTGAGAATGGGCTCAGAAAGACTTCTTACTATGAAGTTCTGCCTTGCACCCCCCCCACCTCAAGATACTGATTTTTGCATCCTTTAATTTCTCCCAATGGTATAGCTTATCCATTGGTGGGTTTGTTAGAGGAGGCTGTAACACTAATGGGAATTGATTTGCCTCTTTTAGCATTCATTGTTGCGGACTTGTGAGGGATTTTTTGAGAGGAAATGAAATTCTAGTTGGGTTTTTTTTTTTATCCATGCAAATATACAAAACTAATATAAAACTATGCATTTAGTAGTGGTTTTACTTATAAATGAATATATGCCAGGTGCCAATGTTTTCTTGAGAAGGTTTTTGGTCAGTATGTTCTTGAATTGTGTTTTTATGCTATTAGGAATAAAATCAAACTAAAAGCATCTAGACTTATTATCAGTATAAAAATATTCTTACAGCCATTGCCAGGCCCTCCACTCTGTATCTTTCAGCGGTTACTTTTCCATGCTGGCAAAGGTGTACTTTATCTCTTTGTGAAGACAGATTTAACTGGTTTTACTAATACTTTGAAAGCGTACTGGGTAACACATCCTATTTTGATTGTTGAATTGTCTGACATAAACAAGGAACTAAAAATCACTTTCAGGTTTACATGGGGTTTTGCAGTATATTAGAAGAATTTTCATACCTACTATTTACAGTGGGCTTCTCTGAGTGGTAAAGCTAAGAGGTAGGGATGCCGTGCTCCTGCCTTTCTCCCCTACCCACAGCTACATGTTCTTGACCTTTCCTAAGAGCTGCCTACATGGTGGTAGTGGATGGAGTATTTTTGGCTGTGCTGGTTTTCAGCTGGGTCACTTCCCTAAGATCACAAACAAGTGGGGGTAAATATAACTGGCACTTGGTTAGTGTTTTAGAAAAAAAAAAAGCTGTTACCATTTGTTAAGAAGTAATGACAGTTTTGTGGAGAGGTGATTTTGAGTTTTCAGGGATTTCATAGAATCCCAGGCTGGTTTGTGTTGGAAGAGACCTTAAGCTCACACAGTTCCACCCCCTTGCTATAGGCGCATCACACTAGAGCAGTTTGCTCCAAGCCCCATCCAACTTGGCCTTGAACTCTGCCAAGGATGGGGCAGCCACAGCTTCTCTGGGAACTCTGTGCCAGTGCCTCAGCACCCTCACAGTAAAGAACTTCTTCCTTATATCTCAACTGAACTTCCCCTGTTTAAGTCCATCCCCCTCGTCCTTTTGCTGTGTTCCCTGAAGAAGAGTCACTCTCTGGCATCCTTGTAGCCCCCTTCAGATATTGGAAGGCTGAACCATGTAGATTTATGTGGAATTCTTTTCTTTCTCACGTTGTAAAACATCATGGGACTGAATGCCTCCTACCCCTGACAACATTCAGCTGTAACTGTCATCCTTCATAGGCCTTTTGTTAACCTGTTTTTAGCTGACAATTTAAAATGTTTATGTTCTCTGCAGGCAGCCTGTTCTAGCACTTTGCCTTTACTGTAGACAGTTTTTTCTAGTATTGGCTTGAATTTTCCGTCCTGCCATTTATTATGTTGTATCCTCCCAAATCTGGCCTTGTACAACTCATTAGCCCCTTCCTTTTCAGTACAACCCCTCATGTTTGAAGGCTGAAGCAAAACCCAAATTAACATCATAACAAACCCTTCCTACATTAAAGCCATGTAGGCTCTGCTTCATACCTATAATGGTCTGTATTTCCCTTCAATAGCCTGAGTTTGTACATAACATCTTTCAACATATGTTATACCAAAAAAATGTTGGCATTTTGCTGGAGTGTGCTTATCCCGGTTGTCAAAATCCCATTGCCAGAATGAAGGTATTGTTTTGTTTGTTCAGTTTATAAATGACATGGTCGTTGTGGGGAGAAAATAATAGTGTCTCTTTAGCTTTGTTACTGACTTTAGTTTGCCATAGTTTGATATTTAGATTGCAGAACCTAAATACGTGTAGCTTATTTTGACATTGCCATGATGGTAGATAGAGATCTTAGTGAATAGCTTTGACTGATTAGGATGATGACATCTGCAGAACTACAGACTGTAAAAGCATTAAATAGCACAGTTTGGTTGGTTGTTATTTAAATGAGTGAACAAACCAAGAAGCAGCTTTGTGTGCCCATCTCCTGAAATAGAGGTGTTTTCCAGGGGATATGTTTGGTAAAGATTTATAGGACGGGAAGCGAAGTTTCCTGTCTGCTGGAGCAATAGCTTCCTTTCTGTGTGTTGTATCCATAAAGACTCTGGTTGGATTTTTCTTTTGCCTGTACACGTGCAGTCATGTACGCAGCAGTTACACAATAGGAACTGTCTGCCAGCTTCTGCTTGTTTGTAATGGTTTTGTATGGAAATAGTTTATATGCTCATTTGTGTATCTTTGGGTGGAATGACATTAAACCCTGCAGTGCACACAGATGCCTGCCAGTGAAGAGGTTAACACTGAGGGCTCTTTTTTTACACATTGATCAAATAGAAACAGTTTTAATGTATTGTACAATATGTTTGAGTGAAGACTATCAAATAATAAATTTTGTTACATCTTCTAGCTACAATAGAAAATTTATCTCATGGGAAAGGTTAAATCTAACAAAATGATCATTTGGTGTCTTAAGTGCTCTAGTGAATCAAGGCTGCCTTTATTCTAATTAAAGAGAACTTCAAAATAATCCATATGCAGGCATGAAGTTGAAACTTGCAGCATTTCAAATGGGAGAACAGCAGGAATTTGACAAGTGCTCAATGAAAAATGATTAATGGCTGCATTAAAAGATGAGGGGGATC
The DNA here is from genome assembly GCA_032466535.1 of Forpus xanthops. Lineage (NCBI taxonomy): Eukaryota > Metazoa > Chordata > Aves > Psittaciformes > Psittacidae > Forpus > Forpus xanthops. The sequence goes on from JASSUY010054887.1 coordinate 7,457, forward strand.
TTTATATTTAAGACTATCTCCCTCAAATTAAGGCCGTATTTAAAAAACCATATGTCCCCCCACTCCCTCACCCCTGAGGAAAAATCCTTTAATAACTTCCTTCTTTTTCATAACTAAAGCATCTTTTTGTTGTTGCTTTTCTTGTATTTGTCGACATAAAAATCTGTAAATCATTTTTCTTCTGAAAAATGTTCTTTTTAAATTGGCAAAATATTACATAGAGCTTATTATAAAAATTAAGTATGCATCATTTACTCTCTAAAAAGACCTCTACTAGACTGAAAGACAGCAAATACAATTTCCTTGACTGTGCCCTAAAAGATCTGAAAGAATAGGAGTGCCAGCATCATAAGTGCGGACCCATGGAACTTCAGTGGCATGTTTTGCTGCAACAGAACTTTGGTTTACCTTTTACCTTTTGTGTTAGCATGTCATTCTTGAAATCAGAATTGCTTTTCCCCTGTTCTTAAGCTTTTATCATGTTGCATTATTTTCCTTTCTGTCCTCTTGTTACTGAGCAGATCATGGGACATATATTGTATATGCAGCTAATCAGACTCAACAACCATTTCCAGTATACTTTTCTGACTGTCACTGGTGTTTGTGAAATAAGGGATGAGAAACTTATTTTAAAAGGAGTTTGGACTGCTGAAAAATCAGTTATTTCTTAATAGAGCCTTTAGGACATGCTGATTTGGAAACATGGCGTCTTGCCATCAAAGCACTCAAACTTTTTGGTGGTACTTGAACACTTTTGGACAATTTCTGATTATCCTTCTATTACATTATATGGACAAAGTTAAAGTGAAGCTTACCCTGGAGAACAATAGAAATAATGATGCTTTACTGGAAATACTGAAATAAGGCATTTGTTGGCTTTGGAAACTTTTTACTAAGTATCTCTGATACATGATGCTAGTTTGGACAAAAAGAATGGTACCGTACTTTCAGAGTGTAAAATCTGCAGTCCTTCTTTCCTCTCTTGAGGAAAACATTCGCTGTGTCTTTGAGGACACTAGAACTTCTTGATGTATATTATGGAGGAAGGTCTTTAGGAGCTTATTGAGGATATCTATTACCTGACTTGGTTCTAAGTAGCACTGCAATTCCTAGAGTAGCCTGTGATGCTCTGCACAGTGTAGAGTGCTACATAATGACACCCAGTCTTGGTCCAGAAGCTGTTGGTTTGCAGTTCTGTTTGAGCTGGTATACCTATCCTCAGAAAGAATCTGTGAACCCTGACAGCTTTGTATAGACAGACAGTGATTTAAATCCTGTAGTTTGTAATGGGATGTTTGGATCCCCGATTTAAGGAGATGTGTAAAAGAAGCTTAAAATAATTTATTAGTGCTTGCTTTTTCACAGTGGGTTGTGAACTGAATGTCAAACACTAGAAGATTATATTGTATAGCTCTTCCATTTCCACCAGTATCTGTTCTTCCATATGCTCCATAGTGAGCATATGCATAAGTCTTTTTCAGACCACTTTGCACAATAGTATATAGAGGACTGAGACAACCTTACAGAGTTTCTCATTGCTGTGCCTGAGAGATTTGGTCAATATCCAACTACCAAAACTTCTTAATGTCTTTAGATTTTGTGTCTTTATAAACATATCCAGATGCATAAAGAGATTTCCTTAGTATCTGGTCAATCTCACAATATCTAATTCAGATTCCATAACAAGGCCTTTTTTTTTTCACTTTAAAAATCTGACCATCTTGTAATGTGCCTACTTAATGCTGAATATTTTAAGTGTCTTTTTTGCACTGGATGAAAGACATGCTTCTGACAATAGAGCTGCAGGTTTCTCTTTCAGATAGGGAAAGGTGAGTTGTGCTATACCTGTTTTTATGCAGTTGAACTTATGTATCTTCTGATTCCTAGTTGCAGCGCTACTAGTTAGTGCTTGAAGAAATACCTGGTTTTGAATTAAGAAAAAGTATTTGCTGTAACATATTTAGTAAGTGTTGCATTGTAGCTGTGGAATTTACAGAAGCCAATATTCTGAGTGGGAGCTACCTAAAGGAGACACTGAATTGCCAATGGGAAGCTCAGAGGGTCGGCTGAGCCAGCTCTTAGCTGAAGACTGTAGGTAATTATCCAGAATAACATGGTGTCAGTAAGACTGTTCAAGAAAGACTTGAAAATCCAGTAGACTTCATCTTGGAAAATGACTTCAGCATGAAATAACAGAGTTAAAACATGTGCTTAAGTAAGTCAGAGGAAGTGAAAATAGATACCCTCTTTCCTGGGTGAATATCTTCAAATAGGCTTTTTGACAGACAGACGCACATGGCTAGGCAGACAGTTCCCAAATGTTTCCTTCCTCTTGTGCTCATTATCTATAAAAATCTCCATTTGTAAAGACAAATTTTTATTTTCTGAGGATATTTGGTAAAACACGCCTCACATGGGAGGAACACATGGTTTAAGAGTTTTCTTGCACCTAGGTGTACACCAGAGCTCTGACAAATGACAGGATTTGAGACTTTGGATCTGAGGAAGAAATTCTTGTAAGGGTGGTGAGGCACTGGAATGTGTTGCCCAGGGAATTTGTGAATGCTCCATCGCTGGCGGTGTTCAAGTCCAGGTTGGACATAGTCTTGGGTGGCATGGTTTAGTGGGAAGTGTCCTGTCCATGGCAGGGGGGTTGGAACTGGATGATCTTCAGGTCCTTTCCAACCCTGACTATCCTGTGATTCTATGATTCTGCACAGAATCACAGAATTGTTTAGGTTGGAAAAGACCTATAAGATCAAGTTAACCCAGCGCTGCCAAGTCCACTGCTAAACCATGTCCCTAAGCACCACATGTATACATCTTATGAACGCTTCCAGGGATGGCGACTCCCCCACTCCCTGGCCAGCCTGATAGTGATGGTGAACCCTTTCGGTGAAGAAATTTTCTCAACATCAAATCTAAAGAATTTATGATTACTTGAGGCTGCTAAAGGTAAATTCCAAAATCGTAGGTTAAACTTTGTAGTTTATGCAAGGTGTCTATTTGGACTGCACATAACTTACACCGGGAGGGATGCTTGGGAATGTGGCAGAATGGTGTAGGTTTACAATGGAATCATGCTGCTGTGTGGTTCCTTTTGTAAGGATAGAAAGGGTTGAAATGAAGGCTGCAATAATAAAAACTTTGTTTCTTGTTTCTTTTTGCTCTTTTGTTTTCTTCAGGATGTGCACTTGCTCATGTCACGTACTACAGATGTATCTGTCCAGCAGTCCTTTTGGTGGGGAGGGATGATGGTTCTTTTTTGTTTTGATTTGTTTTTTTTTTTGGTTGGGGCTTTTTTGCCTTTGAGACTGGATTAGCTGGACATCTGGTGCTGGAGATTTTCTCCTCTGCATTAAAAGAGACATGAGTTGCTGCCATGCCAGGCTTCTGATGTCTGTCCAGAAGATTCTGTAGTCACTGAGACATGCTGAGTTGTGGGTTTAATTATCCTGGCAGGTTTTAGAGGGAAAACAAAAGATGCAAATTGCCACTCTGATAACAGAAGCCTGTACAGAAAATTCCCCAAGGGATACATAAAAATGTGAACTGCTTGGTAATGCAGTTTCATTTCTACTCAGGAGCTGTCTAAATGTGTTCTGTGTATTTCTGGGAATTCCAGAGTTTTGATTGTGTTCAGTTTGATGCTTAATAGATGCTGTAAGGTGATTATTTATGGGGTGAAAATAGTATATAGCATTTGCTAATTGGTTTTGTTTTTTCTAAAAAGCAGGGGTTTTAATAGCTGCCAATCACATTTGGCACCAGTGTCTATTGGGTTTGATACACTGGCATTGGCCATAAACATGTTGTACATTTTATATGTGAAATATTAGTGTACAGTTAAATAATGCTATATTTAACATACAGCTCATGCCACTACATTTGGACCTGCTAAGGTTAAAATTGTCTGCAAGGCTTTGTGTGTTTACTGGTTCTGCCTGTAAAATCTCATGCGTCAAGGTCTGACTCCAGGCTTATGATCTCTCTGTATCCAAAAGAAATTGAGGACAGCTGGTCTTAGTCCAATTTTCAGTCTACATTTGTGCACCTTCTCTTAAGTGTTGTCAGGTCTGTGGTCCTGATAGCACAAGGGCTTTTACCACCTTCACAGACCAAAGGCTAAGAAGTTGCCTGGGACTGGTGGAAGCAGATGTACCTTTATTGCTACATGGCTGACCCTACAGTTTGGATATTAAGATCAGCATTTTGGAGTGCAAGTCTGAAGAGTTGAATTGATTGCTGGGTTGCACAGGTCTGTAGGCCTAAGAAATAGAGACTGATATCTGAAGGGGTAAAGGTCTGTTTTGTTCAGGTTGAAGTTAGTTTTCAAAACTGAATACATTTTATAAAACTGACTTTTTGGATCTGTGAGTCCTCAGGACCAGAATTAACACCAGACTGAATTGCTTTGAATTAATTCTGAGTTTATATCATCCCTTAGATCTGTTTACTACAAGGAATGGATGTAAAATTTAGGATCATTTGGCTCCGAAAGATTAGCTTCTGATGAAGACCTGTGGGTTAGTAATAAGGGTTTGAGCTACTTTGGCACAGAGATTCAAATGTTTGAGTTGTTTTAGAGAAAAAGTAAGCATATGATATATATTGCCATGCCAGAGCAAAGCAAAACAAATCCAGCAGGGATGCTTAAGCCCTTACCCCAGAAAAGTAAAATTGTACAGGAATGTATCGTGCTACTAGTAGGCATGGAGAAAAGATTATTAAATATAAGTTAGAATACTTGCATGCTAGAATATTCTAGGAGATGAAGTTTGTCTAGGAAGTCCAAATACTGTTGCACTGTGATTTTTGAATTGAACTGATTTTTTTTTTTGTCATGGGAAACATAATTTCTATGATTTAAAGAAAATCATATAAGACCAATGAATTTTTGTTGTGTACATCTTTGTTTCTGTTCTGCACATGGGTCATAAAGTTCCTGACTTTAAAATGTAGTGAAAGCATGCTTCAGCAGTGTGCAAAACTGCAAATTATTGAATTTAGAAGATTTATAGGTAATTTTGAGTATTTTATTATTTTTCCAAGATAATTAGCTTGCCATGTAGGCAAAAAGTACATGTATTTTATGGAATTGGACCATGAATTACAGGGAGCTAATTGATACCATAAACGAGATTCTGTAGTACAGCCCCTGGTAGTAACTCATACTGACTGCAGTTTGCCTCTCAAATTATGTGCAGATGTTAGTATTGGCTATATTGGCTTGGGAACCATTTTCACCCAGATGTAGAGCTGTGAGTAAAGAATAAATGCTTTTGTTAGCATTGTATTTCATTTGAGGAAGACTCTTCCATTCAGAAAATACATGATGAATGTATTTATCAGGAAGTGCTGGCAAATGCACCTGCAAAGTACATTTGAAGTCTGATACACAATGGTGCTAAAATTATGTGGCTAAATAAAATATCCCAGTTTCTACCATATTCATTTGATGTATCCTGTACAGCCCGAACTTTACAAATAAAATTATAGGTTCCAAAGCAAGATCTTGGCACTCCTTTTGGCTTGTTAAAATTATTGAGGACAGTGGTTGAACAGTCCAGAAAGTCGGGCAGAACATTAAGATTTATTAGGAGATAAGTAGGGACTGAAAAATAAAAAACATCATTACATATCTCTCTAAATCTGTACTGTACAGGCATCTCTTATTGTCTGTTGGTTTGATTTTTCTTGGGATGTAGTAGAACCACAGAAGATCTAGAGAAGAATGCTAAAGGACAATCAGTAGAATGAACCTTTTGTTTAGTAACAACTGTTATCTGGGAGGTTTTAGTATGGAAAAAAGATAGTGATACACAAGTAGGTCAGTATGCTTTTCATGTTGCACTTATGCTCTAACTTCACATCAAGTTCATAGAAGGGTACATTTTGTTTATGTTTGTTTATTGGGTCAAATAAAGTTTGTACAGAAAAGAGAAAGTACTACTCAAGGTATGTGAGTATCTGAAGCTGTAACATGAGGAATGCACTTGGGCGAAGTCCTAGTGGTGTGAGAAAGCTGCATCTGTAAAATGCTGGGAAATTATATCATTGGTACAGGTACTATAATAAATGTTACATATCAGAATGGTCAATGGCCATCACTCAAAGTTGACACTATTGGCCTAAAGCTGCTTGAAAATGTGTTTGAAAAGTGTTAGCTCTTATTTGTTGTTATTTTAGGGTAACTGCCTCTTAAACAAAACCACAAGAAACTTTGAAATACTACCCCTATAGATATGTGTGTGTTTTGTTGTCACAATTTTAGGAATTTCTGTTAACTTTAGAAGTCATTTTCATGATGTAGAGGATACAATGCTTGAAGCTACACTGGAGAAGCCTTTTTGACATAAACAACTCAGGTACCTCATTTAATCAACTTCGGTAATAATGCAGACCACCAAACAGATTAAGGAAGAAATTCTTTACTGTAAGGGTGGTGAGGCACTGGAATGGGTTGCCCAGGGAAGTTGTGAATGCTCCATTGCTGGCGGTATTCAAGGCCAGGTTGGATATAGCCTTGAGTGGGATGGTTTAGTGGGAGGTGTCTCTGTCCATGGCAGGGGGGTTGGAACTGAATGATCTTAAGGTCCTTTCCAACCCTGACTATTCTATGATGCTATGAAATATGAAGGACATGGAAAAAGAGAACAGGAGGTAGTTGCCTCTTCTAATAAGAAAATCAAGGGTTATCAGACTCAGCAAGTGTTTGTTCAGTAAGATTAAAGAAAATAGTTTCTCACACAGTGTGAAGCGAAGCAGTGGAAGTTGTTGATCCAGTGTGTTGTGCATGCATCCTGAAGTTTGTGTGGCTTCAAAAGCAATTAGTCAAAGAGGTGAGAAATTAAAATTATTAAGACTTATTGTATACAAAAAATTACTTTTTTTCAGTAAAGTCTTGACTTGCCAATCTCTGTATTGTAGAACATTCCCACAGAACACTATGTACTCTTTATCCCTGTATACTTGTCATGTTCTTCTTACAAGCTTACTCAGTCATCTGCTGCTGGCTGCTGCTGGGAGACAGAGTATTGAACTACATGGGTCTTTTGTTTGCCCTTGTATTCCTGTTCCTACAAATTAGATTACTCATGCATATCTGTTGAAAAAAATAAATAACTTTAAAAATCTCAAAGTGAAAAGGGCTAACATCTCCTTCTAAGTATAAATTAGCGACTAAAATCCATAATACGTCTTACGACTCTTTGATTCTGGCATCATTTCTTGGACCGAAATCAAGGCTGTAGCTCTGGATGCGATGCCATGGTAGGTTAACTGGGAGTGCAAACCCAACTTAAGCCATTTTGTTTTTCTGAAAAAAGTGGAAAATCTGTATTAATTTTTAATGAAGATCAACAAATCAAGGAATTCAGGCAGCAACTCAACAGTGACAGCAACCTGTGGATAATTTATGGGCAGGGATTTCACAGAATTGCTGATGTGGGAAGGGACTGCTGAAGACCATCTAGTCTGATCCCTGTTCAAAGTAGGGTCAACTGAACAGGTTGCTCAGATCGTTGTCCAGTCAGGTTTTGAATGCCTACAAAGGTGGAGACTCCACAACCCATTTCAGCCTGACTTATAAACAAGCAAATGAACAAACAGAAATCCCTAAGCAAACAGAAAGTGGTGGCATGTTTTGTGGTGCTGTTATGTTTTGGCAGGTTTTTTTCATTAGTTTTTCTGTCCTTCAGTATAAGTTTAATTTCTAGTATTTCAGTCTTTGCCTGTTGTCTCTTTCTTCTCACTGGATACCGAGGAGAGTCAGGCTCCAACACTCAGTATTTATACACACTGACAAAAATCGCCCTGAGACTTGACTTCTGAAAGCTGAACTGGCTTAGCCTTCACAGCTCTGCTCACAAGAGAGGTGTTCCACCCCTTTAATCCTCTTCATGGCCCTAAATTGTGGCTCTGACTTAAGTCTCTTAAACAAAGCCCTTTAACTTTTAGAGATGAATTGAGAGATTTGATTGCTCCTGGGTTTTGCCAAGCTTTCCTACTGGATTTGATTATTTCTAATTTGACTAAAATGGCCATATGAAGGAGATGAAAGGTATGATTCTTATAAATAATGCAATGCATTTAACATGTGCCTTTATTCGTGGTGTATTATGTGGACAAGCAATACTAAGTGTTCTGAATAGGTGCACTGTCTATTCACTTATGCTAATACACGTGTGTCTCTTGCAAGTTATTCTTATTGACTGACATAAATGTTGAGCTCGTCTGACAACTGTAAACTCAAATTTTATACCTGTAAAAGGGATGTTTTTTTCTCTGTGGAACAGTTCTGAATATAATAATGTCTGTAGCACTGTGTAGTCTTTAATTATATATTCAGCATTTTCTTGGTAAGAGTAAGGTCTCTTACTGTCTATAGTGATATGCAAAAGAGTTTATTTTTTCACTGTATCTCTTGATCTTCAGAAGACCTTTAGACTGTTATGACATGTTTGCCTTCTTTTAGGCAGCTCACTTAAATGCAAGTAATTGCATGCTGTGTATCTAAGCTTCTGCAGTTCTGGTTGAGTATAGTCACACCTTCACTTTCTTTTAGTGTTGCATATTTTTCCTGCACTACTTGAACTGTTTTAATGTTCCTCTTCAGCAGTGCCTGCTTTCATGAAAAATCAATGTCTATTTCTGTAAAAGTAGCAAAATTGCTAAAATCTATTGCACTAGTTAAAGATTTTTCACTTATTCTTGCCAAATATTAGCTGACTAATTTCAAAAAGCTACAAACCAATAAATACAGTTCTAGATAAAGGAAAAAAATGTCAAAAAAGAGACTAATAATTATTCTTGGAAGATTATATATTCCTTTAAGTTCAGCTGAATATATCTAAGTAGGCAGCTGTCTTAAAAATCTGAGTGTTAAATTAAAGGGAGTTCTGAAAAGGAAAACTTCCACTTTTTAAAGACTGAGAGGTGCCACTTGCTCATTTTTCACTTTGGTACTTCTTAATGATTTGATTCTGTACAGTTTGAGATGATGCTGCAGTTCTATATTGGAAGTCAGGGATAGGGATGCTCCAGAACGGGGACCTTTGGGGACTGCTGTAGGTTGCAGTACTCCAGAAGTTAAGATGATGTCTGCTATCAGTTCAGGCATGGAGGCTGTCATTTTCTGAGCCCCATGGACTGATTCTCCTTCCTGTGTCCAGTCAGAGGTTATAGAGCGGGCGTTAGAATTGGGGGAAAATATAGAATAGAGAATTTAAAGGCTCTTACAGTTGCTAAGCTGAAGTGAGAGCTGTTCTTCCTTTGACAGTGGGTGTTGTCATGCTTTGAGATCCTTGAAGGGGTCTCCAGCCTCTGTTCTGCCTTTTGTATTACAGTTTTTGTAACGAGTGATCCCATATTTGAGGAATTAATTATACTGCAGGCTGAGCTTGGCAGTATGGTTGGTTTGATGGTTGCAGCTTCCAACAAGACTCTGCCAGTTCTTACTTCCAGGGCTGTCTCCTCAGTGACACATATTTTCAAATGCATAGAAATCACAGTGACTATAAAAGAGAGAGCTTTTTTGAACCACATGACTGTATTGCCTGGCAGCAGTAAATTAAGACACTATTGCACATGATTTACAAGAGAATTTGTGTTATATTTTTCTTATTTATTTTCTTTAGTTATATATCAGGATTATTTTGGGATGCATGTATGTGCCTGTTACCCAAATACAAGTTTTGTAACCAGTCATAGAACTGGCTGATTTTACAGAATCAGTAGTATTTCTGATGGCTTCTTACTCTAAAGAACTGTTAGTTAAAATCTCCTGCAACAGGAACCTCAGAGTCTGTGAATCTCCTGCTTTCTAATTAATTTGCTTTAACAATTAATGTCACTGTCACGCTATGGTCTATGCTAAGCTTGTCCACCTTAAATGGGGCCTTCTTGATCAGTTACACATGCTGTTCTTTAGGTATCTTCCATTACGTTCTGCTAAATTCAAGTTTTTATTGTCCACCAAATCTTACTCAGTTACGATGAATGGCTTTTTTCAGAACATAATGCACCGTTGCCATTATAGCAATTAAAGGACTCATTTCTTTTGAGAGAGTCTATTTTCAGAAATAGTCTGGAGCAATTGCCACAGTCTTTAATTGCTACATTAGAAGCATTGCACCTTTGTGGTCAGGATTTACTGTTCATTCTGATATCTGTGTTTTTGAGTAGTTCTCACTAGTGAATGTGGTTGAGCTTCCACTTGCATGTCCATTTATTTTAACATCTGGACTTAAGGTGTCCACTTAGTATCTCCAGAATATATTTTAGTCCTTGCGAGGCGCAGTGTAGATGCGATAATCTAGGTAACTGAAAGACAGCTAAGTGCTACAAACAGGAGAGCTTTGCACTTTGAAATAATATCTTACTTGCCTTTAGTCTGTTTGGAACCATGTATTAACTATTCTCTTTCATGTCAAATCAGTGCTAGTTTTACAAAGCTGAAATCATCTATCCTTCTGTCCGTGTTACTATGCAGTAATAGCAAAAACTATGTCTAGAAGTTTGTGGAGCAGAGTTTTGAAAAGGTGGTAGGAGGGGGGAACTTACCCGTTGGTGCATTTTATTTATGTCCTCCTAGCAAACAGCCTTTAAAACTCAGGTTTTAGGACGCACAGAGAGCAGCGATTCCTCCACTAGTTGTATGCTTACAGTGCATCTTGTGGGTGGGAGGGTGTCAGGTAAAAGGTGGTGCTGTGTAGCCACCGCTGCAGCCTTCATTTTCAGTAGGGTTGGATTCATGCCACTCCCACAGTAATTGTACAGTTTCAAGCAGGGGGTGAGGTGACTCCCTGAGGTGTACGTGTCTGGAAGCACTTGGACTTGGTGAAGAGAAAATCTATGGTTTTGCATGGCTCTTGCTGATCTCTTGTTGCATTCCAATTGAGATGTTTATGAAGAAAAACGCCTTGTGACTGAAGGGAATTGGTATTGCTCTTTAAAGTTTTTAGTTCTCCATTGCCTTGATTTGTGGTGTCCCCTGTGGTAAGGAAGAATGAAAACCAACCAATTGACTAAGGACAACCCCCCGAAGCCCCAATTCAGACCTCCCCTTCTCTACCCAAAACCAGCCCTTCAATATGTAAGAAAGCCTTTGGGGCAAATCCGTCTTTCTTCAGAAGCTTTCCAATTTTTTTTCCTATTTTCCATTGATTTTTCCCTTCCTTTAATATTTAACCCTTGTATAGCAATCTCTTCCTTATTTTTTTAGTGCAGTTTCTGCCACCATTGGCTCTTAACAGGCCGCTACACAATTTGTTCCATTTTGCACTGCAGTTCAATGTGCAGAGCTAAAGACTGGGAATTTTGTGCAGCCAGTAATGAAGCATATCTAAAACTGAAATCACAGTTTTTTAACTTAAACTCCTGAGAACCGTGTTAGGGTTTATTTCAACAGCTTCTTAAATGCTTAGGTAATTGGTAATTCATATTTCTTGAATTTGGAGCTGTTGACCATATATTACTGCATGCTTCTGTACTTTAATTCATTAGAATTTTTTTTCCAGGGAACTGCATAGTAGTTAGCATTACACTTGTTACTAAGTATAATTTGTATAACACTTTGCAACTTATTTCTAGTCTTGAATAAAGTCTTAGAGGAATGACCTTTTTCAAATTATATAATGCTTCGTGTACTCTTTTAACCAGCTTAAACAAGAAATCAAATCATAGCTACAGTGTGGATGGTGTGTACCTCTGAAAGGTGTTAAACATGGTCTTTGAATGATATTAAATGTCTGTAATGTGTAACTTAATGATGAAATATATAACTTTACCGCACACGGTTGGTTGGTGCTAGGGATTGGCAGCAAAGATCTTTAGTACATTGTGATTTCAGAAAGCTTTGTAGTTTTTCTGTTGAACTCCACAAGAGCAATTTCATAGAATCATAGAATAGTTAGGGTTGGAAAGGACCTTAAGATCATCTAGTTCCAAACCCCTGTCATAGGGCAGGGACACCTCACACTAAACCACATCACTCAAGGCTATGTCCAACCCGGCCTTGAACACTGCCAGTGATGGAGCATTCACAGCTTCCCTGGGCAACACATTCCAGTGCCTCACCACCTGCACAGTAAAGAATTTCTTCCTCAGATCCAATCTAAACTTCCCCTGTTTAAGTTTGAATCCGTTACCCCTTGTCCTCTCAGTACAGTCCCTCATGAAGAATCCCTCCCCATCATCGCTATAGGCCCCCTTCAGATGATGGAAGGCTGCTATGAGTTCTCAATGCAGCCTTCTCCTCACTGGGCTGAACAGCCCCAACCTTCTCAGCCTGTCTTCATAATTTTCATTATTACTTAGTGCAAAGCATATTGAAGCAAAACCTTTTTTTCTGAAGTATTTCTTTTCTTTGTGACATGTTGGATTATTGGCATATCTCTGGGTGAGAGAAGACTGATTTCTCCTCTTGCTCATAATGAAAGCATTCAAGGCTTTTATTGTACTTGATGACTTGGGATTAATCCTGTGCTCTGTTCTTTAAGCAGTGTTAATTTCAGAGGAAGTTATGTCTATGCACTTCACTATGAGTGGTGACTGCTTATTTAAGGACTGAAAATTTCCTCTGTTCCTCAGTTCTGTGGGGCTGTTGGATTTGGGTGGGGGGTGATGAGTGCAGTGGTAGTTCTTTATTAGGTGAATGAAGCACATGGCTTCTTTGGGGTTTGCCCTTTTCTTCATGAGAGTTTTGATGGACCATTATATTCCAAAGTAGCATGCAATACATACACGAAATAGGAAATATGTTAATAGACTGTAAAGGCCTTTCTGGACATGTGAACTGACAAATCTGTGTATTTATCCTTACTTGGAAAATGTTATTGAATAGGTATTGCTTGAGCTGAATTGGTTTTCTACAGAAAAGCAAATTGTTACAATAGTTTTGCATTGAAAATAGCCTGTTGAAAGTTAATCTGTGAAGAGGATTGAAGTCTATTGAATTACTTTTCTGAAGTAGTATGTGGAAAGTATTCTGGCTTTTTAGAAACCATGAGGTCGAGCTGTAAATGTGATAGCTGCATACAAATTAGTGCAGCAAGCTGCTTGTTTAGCTTCCTCAGTATCAAGCTTGTGTGTAATCAGCATGTCTTTGAAACAGGAAAGAGATTTTTTGGTGATAGTAACCAGTTGGCACAGAGGGACCAATACTTAGCCAGAGGATAAACCATGTAATTTAACAGTGTCTTGACAATGGTGACTGTTAATTTAGCCAAATGTGTGTATCAAGCTGTCAAACACTTCACATTTGAGCTTTTTGTGCTGGTATTGCCAGACATAATAGTTTGGCTTGGCCTTAGAATTTAGGGGAACAGGAAGTTGGGAAGATTGCTTTCTTCTTATTCTGCTTTTATGTCTCCTCTCAGAGTAGGTTTTTTGTTATCTCATTTATGTAATTTTTTTTTTTTTTCAACAACATGGTGTGTAATGTGAATTCTTGATTTCCTTAGTTCTTAGTCACTACAGTGGTGTAATCCTTTTAGATACCTGGTAAGAGACTTATTCTAGACATAAATGGGAAGTATCTCTTTTCAAGGTGAAAACCTTTCTCTTTGAAATTCTTATGTTCTGCTTCATCTGTTGTTTATTTCCTTCATGCACGGGGAATAAGTTGTCATGAAGCCTTTTGGAAATGTTTACCAACCCTGAGTACAGCAGCTATGAGAAACGGGGTTCAGCCAGCACCTCTCACACGTGCTTTCTCTAACCAGCTGAAGTACTAATCAACAGCAATGGAAAAACTTAGAGCAGGTCTGTGTTACACACTCAGCACAGTGAGCAGTATTTTGCTGCTGTTGGGTGTCTCTCAGCTTGACACCCGACGATACATCTGAGATGCTTGAGATAAGCTGAGAGTAGAGAGATGGGCACCTGGGGTGCAGTTTGGTAGTTTAGAATCATGGCGTGAGGAAACCTCGGCACCTGGAAGGGAAAATTTCTATTGTCTTAAAAGCACAGTGTGCACCCTGGTCTTTTATTGTGAAGGCAGATGACACCAGTTTTATTTCATGTCATAAATTCAAGTTTTGGGAGCTGATGTATGACTGAGAATTCAGCTGCAGGGATAGGAGGAAAAAGAGCTTTCCTGTAAATGTTTAGCCTTAATTTATGCTTCCTAAACAATGAACCTGTTCTTTTGGTAAATATTCTTGTAGACTGCAGTCATCTGAACTAGTGGTCTTCTAGCTGTGTCAATACCAAAACCAGCTCCAAAGCTTGGAGAAAGCAGAGCAAACGTTTTGGCATCCAAGAATGTGGATTTTGGCAGTAAATAAAAAACTTTGAAGTGTATGCTTTGACTTTGATGTAGCTAAGTATGTTGAAGCACAGAGGTTTGAAAGAATGATGAGTGCTCTAAGAGAAAACCCACCTCCTCCCAGCAGTCTAATAAATAATTTTCCCCACTCTCTTTTAACTTGTTTTGCAGAGTAGAATAGAAATATCAAAACACTAAACCTCTAAAACTGCACTGAGAAAAGCCATGTGGGCTTGAAGTCTTCCCACAGAAAGATGGACAATTCTAGGCATATTCTATTCCCTTTATAATCTATATATCTAATCTCTTTCATACTGCCACTACAGTGCTTCAACACTGTGGTGTAGCACTGCATGATTGTTCTCAGAGTGCCCCTGCAGATACATAGATACATTTGTACATGATTATTAGGTATACCCATTACTGGGATTTCCATAGTGAAACCATTGTTTTTTTGCGGTTGCTTAATGTTGTGAGTTTGAGTATGTGTGATGACAGATTAAGCCAGCCAGGTTGTTCTGTGGACCTAGTTTTGACTTCAGAAGCTGTGCTATCACAGATGCAATTTTAACAAAGGCAGCATGTGTGGAGAAAAGTCAATAGTGGTACAAAATAACATGACACCACCTACGCTGATTGGAGAATGCAGAAACAGTGGATGAAAATCAGACTATACTAGATATGTACTTATACCACTGGGTGATTTTTTTTGCACTGAGGAAGGAAAATAGAAAAGCAATTTGTGCAATTTTTTGTGTCAGCTTCTCTAACATTCTCGCTCATTACAGTAGTTGGGTCTCTGTTCCCCACTTGTTTTTCTTGCTGCTGATACTTCAGATGTTTGTAGTTCAGAGGAAATTAAAACAGTGGAAAGGTAGCAGGTCCTATGACAAGGCAGCAGTAAAAACTAGCCCTGGATTAGAATTAAGTTCTCCTAGTTCATCTTTCTTATCCAAACAGCTGCATGTGCTATTAAAGCAAATGTGTTTCTGTTCTGATTGAATGTTGACTTTGTGGGAAAGTCAGCTCTTCTGTGACTGAAAACAGTTTACTTGAGGTCTTGTAGGAAGGCCCAGACATTGCTCAGTGTTGTGTCATTATGAATGACAGCATAGAAACAATTGTGTATTTAAAAAACTGAGATCATAGCTGACACTAAAGCTGACTTTCAAATTCATGCAGCGCAGTAGAAGAGGATTTACAGTGTCACAAATGATGGTGCTGAGAAGCTGATATCCGTGCGCTGCGCGCTTCACGGGATCCAGTTTGTGAATTGAGTCTGTTAGTGATTTCACAGCATTAAGTATGATTTTGGAGTTCATCTTTTGGATTATGTATGTCTGAAAGGAATTCAGCTCATTCTTAGGTCACTCTGCAATGTCAACCAGTGTATAATAGGAGGCTACAAATGTCAGATATTTTTCTGAAGTCCTTAAATACTGGTACAGACACACCTTTTGAATCTGTGTGTCAAACCTGGTGCAATAATAAGGCTATTAAAATGCTGGGTTAGAAATTGACTGTGGTTCTTTAACACCTTTCTATTCAGGGTCCAAGATGTGTCCAGGATGAACACATTACTGACTGTTAGAGACAGGAGAAACAGTTCTAACAGTTCTGTGATTATGGTGCACAATTCTCTTATGTCAGAGTACTCTTTCCTGACAGGGCTGTGCTTTTGGCTTGGGGTCTGTTCAGGGAAAACTTGCTGTGCATCTGAAGCAATAACTGAGACATCAAGATAAAGAAAGAATACTTCATTATGTAGTTTCCAACAGAAATCAGCAAACAGCTCAAGGGTGAATGTTTTCAGGTACTAGAATACTATGAGCAGATAACATGCAGGCTGTAAAATACACCTATTAGCTTATACTTAATACTACATAAACTTTTTTAGCCATCATCTTTGAAACCTGGCACTCTCAGTGGCTGGGAGGAGTAGGTTTAGAAGCTTTGGTAGGCTCTGTCCTGCTACTTTATTCTGTGCAAGTGAAAATAAACTCAAGAGTGAATGTTGCCTAGGTAGAGATGTGCAAAGCCTAAAGCCTTTGATTGACCTGATCAGCAATCTTTATGCTAATAATTCTTGGGGATTTTGGTAGCAGTGGCTTTCACATCAAGAATTCTTGCACATTACTGTCAGATTCTGGAAAAACCCAGAAGTTTTTAAAGCCAGAAGGCTTCCTACCTGTCCAGTACAAGTTGTAAATACTTCACACTTTTAATTCAGTAGTTACACGTGCATGTCAGAATTCGAGTTAACATATATAGTGATTGCCATATAAAAAGATTTATTTGGGCATAGGAATAATTACTAATGATGGATGTCAATGGTTTTAACTTTCAGTGCATAGAACTTAGCTCTGCTTATAGGATTTTGTTAACACCTATCACCGAAGATTAACCTGATCTCCATAGTACAGGAAATTAAACATCTTTTTGACAGTCATCTCATGATTATGAGTGGGAAGGAAAGATGAAGAGTCTCTTAGCCCCTCAGCATGCACCTTTTTCTTCTGTTTCCTACACAGAGGTAGGAAAAGTTGTAGGGATTTCATCTGGGTTATGGTGCTTTCTGCTTCCCTGCGTATTACTTAAGAAGCTGAAAGTGCTTTTATATTGATAATTGAGCTTTCAAAGATCATACCTAGGAGTAGGATGTTATTTTAATTTTTCAAGAGAGTCTTAATCCTCGGGTAATGCCCATAAATATTTAACAGTGGCTACTACAGCATGTCTTAGTTTTACAGATACATGTGGGCACTGCCACAATGCACGTAATAAATGTAACATTGATGTGAGTAGAAGAATCTGGCCCTTGATAACTTTCTTCCTAATTTACTCTCTGGTGAAACTAGGTTTCATGGTGCTTAGCCCCATCAGAACAAAACTCTTCAGGCGGCTCTTTCTGAAGCTTCCTTTAAAACATCATCCTGCTTTTCTGCCTTATCCCAGCCTTTTTTCTTTTAGAAGGGAATGGAAAGAGTAGGCTGTGCTGTTGTAGCTTACTGAAATGGTCCTATAATGTCATGTTTGCAGCAGTGACAGCCTGCTGCATGGGTTTCATCAAGAGCCAGTTTACCTCTGCTGCTTTCAAGATTTAAACTGAAGCCGGATTTTACGGTTGCTGATGGGGAAAGCTCTCCCTCAATTTTGTCTAATTCCTTGGAATTCATTCTGCAGCGAACTATCTTTGTTGCCCTGGTGGCACTGGATATAGGCAGGATTTATGTATATAGGTAAGGTGAATAGGTCAGCTGCCAACGATTAGGTTCATTGTGTTCTTTATACCTACTCCTCAGGGCCATGGACATGCTAATTTTGTGGCAATTTAGAGAAATAGTAGCCACATCAGCTTTTAATGAGTGGAATACTGAGCTTGGAATTTGACTTCATCTTTATTTTTCCACAACACAACAAGTCCTGGTAGAAGAATACCTTCTCTTTTTCTACTGGAAAAGAAACCTGATGTTCTAAAATCACGTACCTGCTTCTTTCATGCAGTTTATAGGTGTTTCATCTCTTTGGTAGAAAATAAAACTGAAATGCAACACCCACCCTATCACGCAGCTGTGGGAGCTCAGATGCTGAACTCCCTTGGATAGCCTATTTTTTTGTAAGTAATTGAAACTAGGCCTATTAATTTTTATGAACCTTTGGCTGGAATATGTATTTTTTTAGACATAACCTATGTCATGAAATCGTATGTTTGGATCTGAATTATTGACAGCTTAAGGAATGCAAATGCTAGATTGGGCTGCTTACATTCTCAGCGCTCTTGCTTGCCTGTAGTATTGCCATTGGAATGACACTCCAGATGGAAACTGTAAATAGTTAAATTCTCCTTAGTAGTAATGGAATGGGGCAGTTAAAGGTACTTAGACGTTAAGTGTTTTCTGTGTTTATGATTGCAGAGGTATTTATCTGCTTTTCAGGTAGAGAGCCACTCTTCCAATGATTATTTATGCAGTTTCATGGTAGGAAGTTGCTCTAATTCATCACGGAGCCTGGTTTATGTGTTCTCGATTCAGCATGTAAGACTCTAAAACGACAAAAATGCTGTTTCCTTGCTCCTAAATTCTCCAGCTCTTTCCCCTACCCATTAGGTGCAGTGAAGTGGAATTGAGGCGTGGTGAGTATTGCTTTAAAAGCTTGGATATGCCAGACCCAACCCTGGGCAACTGCTGTTAAATCACAGAAGGTGCAGCAAACAGCCAGGCTTTGAGGGACAGCAGGTGCTGGTTTAAAATAAGTAAGTATGGGAAGATTTGCTTAAATGGGAAGAATCTTGTTACACCTCAAAGCAGATGCATCAGGAGAGGTGAGAACTTGAAGTACGAGCGGAGAAAAATGAAGTAAGTTCTGCGATGTGGTTGTTCTCTATGTTGATGTACAGTGTGTGCTTATGAGATGCTTCACTGTTGAAGGAACAAAAAAAAATCAGACTCGAAAGGAAATTAATTTTGAAGGTCGCATTCTTGAATGACAGAAATCAGATATATAAGGGGAAAAAAAAGTGGTGTCAGCTGTCAGGGGTTTTGTACCCGATCTAACAGCAGATTTCTTTGGTTGAAAATAAGACTCCCGTATTTGTCATTTAGCGCTATTTCAAAACATCTGCTACTTTATTTTGTACCACAGAAAGGAGTATGGGAAGAGGAAAAAGTAATGCTGGTGAATGAGACAGGAGCAGTTTAACCTTTCCTTTGACTTTCTAGAAAAATCCACTTAAATTTCTTTTTCCTAGGAAGTTGTGGAGGAGGAGATGAAGGTGGGGGTGGGCACGACACAGCATTGAGGCACGAAAATTAGCCCAAATCTTCATTTAAATTAGCAGACTTGGTCCTCTTTAACGACGTAAATTAGAAGGAAGTCGCAGTCCACTTACACCACGCAGTGACAAGTGAGTGCAAAGAGCCTGCAGGCTCTGGAAATAAAAGTAGTATCAGCCAGACAGAATTTACTGGACCAAGCCTGACACTGTTAATGTGAGTTCTGAGTTTCCTGAACCCAGACTGGTATACAGCATCATGCATGGGAATTTTATCTCTGGCCTGTAGGAACCTTGCACAATTCAGTTTCTTCTAAACAGAAGTGGACTTGAGCACATGTCCACCTTTTGAGTAAGAACCAACATATGAAAACTGAATCTTTGGTTCACTGTGCTAGCAAGTAGTCTCACAATTAGAGGATGTAGAATTTATAGCTGACCCAAACTGTTATTAAATTAGAAATCTGGATAACTATCTCTAAGATGTATGAAAATCACATTGAGACACTTCCACTTGAGCTTGACTTTATGGTTTTGAACAGATTGGAGCTTTAATGACATCACAGATGGAAGCTGGAAATAGGTTAGTTCTCAGGAGATATTCTTATCTAGAATTTTGAGGCCTGCTTTTTATCCTAAGTTTCATATAAATATGTGACCAAGTGGAAACATGGTTAAGGTTTAGCGTTTGTCTCTTAGAATTAAAAGGGAAAAGCAAAGTCGATGTCGCTGTCATTGTCTGATACTTCAGGAGTTAAGAAAGTCCTGTCTAATGCTCAGGAGCAGTTAACCTAGAACTTGGTTGAAACTTAAGCAGCCACCACTAGTTGTATTGAGAAGGAAAAAGGAAAGAAGTCCAAATAGGAATGTGCAATGTGGACACCCAAAATAAATATGCAAATACTCCGCAAGATATTTTTGCAGAATAAGAGGTGTTATTAGCTTTTTGAACAGAACTGGATTCCCATCCTTTTGTTATCTGTTGACGGGAAAACAGGCAGGTGAGACGTAATGAGTGTATATTCTGTTTTGTCCAACTTCTTAAGCCTTCTTCCACCTGGGTTCTTGCAGGTTCATGTTTGCTATAATGAATTTCAATTTTGCTATGTTGACTTACAGTGATGGAGAGTTTGGCCTAGGTTTTTAAAAGGCTGGCAAACTGAAAGGAGATATCAACAAGTATTCAAAGGCTCTTTGGTAGCCACTGTGGAATGATTTTGGTAGATTCAAAAGAATAGCAACTCACAAAGGAATTAAACTGAGCTAATAAAAGAAAACCTTTTCCTTAGAACCAATAGAATGTATTAGAGGTTGCAATAATCTGTCTGAAATGGTTTTGAAGCCCTTTGGCTTGATTTTATTGGAAGCTAAATTGGACTGTACACATACCGTGCTGTGGAAACAGTCTTGAACTGGTGTGGGGAAGGATTAAATTTTTTGTTCCATCTTTTTGTGCTCAGCACTTGCAACCACAGGGGAATTCCTAGAGCCTGAAAAAAAGAACTGAATGAATGCACCAGACTCTGCGTAGTTGAGATAACATTGACTTCTGTAGAGGGGTGGGGGGATACATGAATCTAAGCAGTCTTTCAGTGATTCCCCAGTTTGAGAATGGTTCCTGATGGTAAAACCTTTCCTGTGTGTTCTCTGATGTGTCTGTAATCACTGTAATTATCTGTTACTGTTAGTAAGATATTGATCTAGATGGGTCATTGGCCTTTCCTTTCGCATGGTAACTCCGGTGATTTGTGTTTTCTTTTCCTTTTTTTCTTCCCCTCAAAAGATTTTCATGCAAAACAACATTGAAATTGTTCTGTTCAAGTAGTAATGAATATTTCATAGAGGGCTGTGGTGCTGCTTGACTTCAGGTTTCATTTATTCTGAGGCAGTGCAGATGGGATCAGTAGAACATCAAATTTTGGTCCCTTTCTGTTATGATCACCTTTCACTGCAGAATGACCACAGAGGTTTTTACAACTTCCTGGGCATTGCTTTTTAAGTGTTTATTTTCTGGTTGGGTTTGAGTCACGGTTTTCAATGCTGTAGGAAAATGGCATCCATTATTAAAAGTTTGCTCAGGAAAAGTTTGGGGGGGGTGGGGGGAACCAAACCGCTTTATTAGGTATGGCTTTTCCTCCTTTGTTCTTTTTAGCTGTGCTTATAACAATACCAAAATTTCATTCTTCATAATTGGACAGCCATAACTTATATCTGCCAGTTTAGTGTAAAATACTATCTAAATGTATTTATATTATAACTCTAAGGTGTTCTGCCTGCCTGAAGGCTGTAAGTAGAAGACAAAAGATAGTGTTTTGCACTATCTGCATGGCTACTTCTCATATATAGTGTGAAACAGCTTTTTCTTGTGGTCACAATTAACACAGAAGACAATTTGTCTTCAGATGTTGCATGGTTTTGCCCTGTTTTACGGAGATTGTCACTAAACCCAATAAGGTTTCTCACAGCTTTTCTGTCATCTTAAGCAAAAATGCCAACCGACTGAATTTTATTTAGCATTGTTTGATGCTTATTCTTGTATTTGGAGATTTCTGTTGAAACAAATTAGGAACAGAAAGTTTCCTAGTAACCACCACCTCCTTCAACTTTTCATGTAACAGATAAAGTGAGGGCTGTTTGTTCTAGCGTGCCTGTGGCTTATCAATGCTGTTGTCAGAAAGCAGGCACATTTTCAGGGAGACTACAGGTGGTGTTGACATTTATGGATCCCATTTTCTCTAAATAGGCTGCTTTAGAATCAAGATAGTATTCAAAAGCTGACTTTCAAACCCGGTTTGTTTATCTCTGAAAGGAGAATTTTGTGCATTCAGACAATTAGCATTTTTAACAGGTTGCACTTTAGAAAGAGGGTAAGAAAGTCGGCACCCACAGCTCTGCCATCGGATTAAGAAACTTTTAAACAGGAGGCATTCTCAGAGCACTGTAATTAGCTCTCCAATACAACTTTGCTCCTAAACTCTGTTAAAATGGCATTAACTTCAGCTAGTTATTTGGAAAAATCCCGACCCCTGCTGCCGCGCTTCATGGTTCTGGTTTGTGAGGAACATCATTAAACATGAAAGATGATGTTGCTTTTAAAAAAGATTTTTAGTGCAAATTATCGCATGCCAAAACAGACAAAACTTTTCTCCCTAAATACTGCCGGCCTCATTTTCCTGCCTGTCATCCCTGTACAGCTGTGCTGTACCAGCAGGGACTCCCAACAGCCCAGGAGCACCCATTCACACCTCTTTGGAAGACCATCTGAGGTTCTGTTCCAACGTGTTTGCATGTCAGGGAGCGCTGGCAGGTGGGATGAAGGTGATGGGGTGGTAATACCTTTTAGAAAGAGCAGGTTTTAAAATAGATATGTAGAGATTCAACTTTTCTTAACTGCTCTGACCTGAACATTTTTGACTGATGCAGTGGGTGAATGAAGGAAATGAAGTAGGACACAGGATTAGTAAGCACAGAAGTCACATTGGTGCTGTGTGAGTAGTTTACTTGCCGCTTAACAGTTGTGGCAAATCGTGCTAGACTGGTAGGAGGTATCATAAGTAGCAGGACTAGTTTCCTTGCAAATTATTCTCCAAGTACTGCATGACTCCAGTACCCAGTGTCTGCTATGTGTAGGTCAGGAGCAACATAAAGCACGCTAGCCAATACCTTTGTGGTCCATATTTCAGTAAAAACAACAATTTACGGAGCATTTGCTGTCTCACAATAAATGCCAAGCCCATAGTATTCCGTGGGAAGTGCAGTGTGTGCGGTGCAATGTGTCCTTATGTGGTAGTTTGAAGGACAGGTGAAATAATTTAATTACAATGAAGTAAATGTTTGCAAGGCTCATGAGAGTCGTTTTTAGTGGTGCCATAAGAGAATAACCACTAATTCCCTTTATTTTGCACCTTTTCTTTCCTCTTGCCAAGATTGACTTTCCCTGTTTGTTTTCCCTGTGCTAGGTAACACAGCACAGGTCTGCATGAGGACCAGGGCACCCAAAACAATCCGATCATCTTCTGATGAAGTGAGTCAATACCAAATATTGCACTGACCTTAGATTTTATTTCCACATCATTACATCTCTGTTTAAAAAGCTTTTCACTACACCAGCTGTGTGTTGCTATTTCAAACATCCTTTTAGGGCATACTAATTTGGAGAACACATCTGAGGCACAGTTTTAATAGCTGAAACATTTTATTTACTTATGGTTTTTAATTCTTGGGTAACTCCACCAACTGCATGGGTTTTTTTGCACCCCATTAAGAAGTAAGTTCCATCTGGGTCAGAGTAAAAGCTGAAGAGGTTTTAGCCCAGGTGATGTATTGTGGTTTTTGTTTGTTTGCGCCCCCCAAAGTAGCAAGTGAGGAATCATCATGAGAATTGAAGTGGTTTCCTGTATCATGAGTTTTAAAAATGGTAAGCTGTATCTTGCTCAGTTGTAAATCCTAACATGAGTTAAAGACAACCAAAACTCATCTACAGTATTACCACATGCCTCAAGCTGTATAATGAGAATGATTTTTCCTTTAATAAAGAAATCACTTGTTTAGAATTAATGAAAACATAGGGCACTTCACATAATAATAGAAATAGTTGCTGAAGTTATAATCTTTAAACTTGGAAATCTAATTTTGAGCAAAGGAAGTCTCCAGAATTCTCCCTGGACACTGAAGAAGGCTTATTTAAATTCCAGTGGTTTGAAATGCATTGCAATTTGTTAAACCCATGATATGAATTTGCTCTTCTATTAAAGGCACCTCCCAAGGCTCTTCAGGTGAAAGTCTGTTTTTTAGATGGGTAAATTAAGGCATGGAGTCATTAATTAGTTGTTCCAGGTCAGTTAGCTTAGGCCAAAACTGTAATGAAAACCTCCCAGATGTCTGATAGGCAGCAGATCAGTAAGCAAATGGTTTCTTACATTCTTTGCTTTAAAATCCTGCTGTAAAGTTTTACTTTTTGGGCTCTTTGTGAAGAAAGCAAATAACATTTCTGCATGTCACTTCTGGCTCATGTTAAATGTTGATATTTTAAATGGATGGCTGATTGGTTTTTCTTCTTTCCTTTTCTCCTTCCTTGCACATGAACTGAAGCAGAGTAATCGTATGTGGCTGTTACCTCTGTGACTTACGTGGTCTGTACTTAAGTCTGTCTTATGCTGTATTCTCATGTGTTTGGTCTGCAAATATATCAAACTGAATGTATTGCGTATGATGTGTCTTACACACGTTAAATAGTTGATCTCTGCTAACTTCATTTCTAAAGCTAGGCTTACCCAATTCCTAAGTCATGCTGCATTTGACCAGTAATTGACCAGTGATTGCTTAGTTGGACCTCTGTTATTTTTTGCCTACGTTTTCAGGGCGTCTGCTGCTATCCAATGGCTGTACTCCTTTCCTTTGTGTTATTATACTAGGATCATAGATAATTCATTCTGTGCAGAACAATTATTTGTTATTGCTATCTAATAGTTCAAGAAGCACATATGTATGTTTATAACAGTAGAGGTAACCCCACAGTCAGAAAAGCCTAAAAGAAATGAAGCAGTGATCATCAGACAGTTGCTGCTGTTTAACAGGCAAAACCCATTCTTTTATTCAGGCAGTCCAAGGAAGACCAGACAAAACCAGAGGCCTGTGTTAACATGACATGCAGCCTGCTTCCTATTGCATGGCACAGTTGTACTGTGTTCATTGGGCTGCCATGCTGCAGGCTCTGTAGTTTGGGCCATGCTAGGATTGTATGGCATAAAACCTCTGACTTAAATGAATTCAGTAGTTTGTTTTCAGCAGAGTAGCATTCAGCAGCAAGTAAGTAGAAAATGAGCAAAGGAAACATAAAATGCAACAATAATATTGAATCTAAAATTTCTGTCATTTGTCCCAATCGATCGTTTGGCACATTTTTTCTGCATAGAAGCGATAGGAAGAAAATATTAACTCCAGTTGAACTGTATCACCTCACTGTGTCTTTGTAATTAAAAAAGCAGAAGGTGTCAGCACCATATTTGTTGTCATTTTCAGAGCAGTTGCATCTCTGGAGTTCTTACCAGATGAATCCAAAGGTATTAAGAATGCTGTTTCTGGATGCCTTTTGTGATGCGTTATCACTGGGTAGCAGCCTTTGACCACCGTTACTATTAGGCCTCTGAGCAGATTCAACTCTGGCTATTCCTGTATATTAAATACTTCTTCCTATGCCAGATCATAGCTGCTTTATCTTTGTTCATATTTGTATCATCATACAGCTGCGCCTTCAAGGAAGGCACAAAAGGAAGCAGGGCTTTGTTTGTGCTTACTCCCCTCTTTCTACACACCTGCCCTGGGATATGTGAATGGTTGCTCCTCATCTTGAAGTCCTTACTTTCATGTGGAAAAACGTGCTTTCCCAGTCCTATGTTCTGCTGAATTTCTGTGTTGTCACCTAAAGGTCAAACATCACAGGCTGTTGTAGAATTGCACAGAATTTCTATTAAAAAAAAGTCTTTCTTTTTCCTGTTATTTTATAGTTTTACCTTAAACAAACCTGATAAATCCAGGGAAAAAGGTGAAATAGATCTGAAATCTCGTTACTTCCAGTTCTTTCCCCAGAATCTGTAGGCTGGTACTGCCCCAGCCTATGTTAAAAGTTCATATATTGCCTAGAGAAACACATATAATTGTTTCATTAATTTCAAGATTATAATTAAGTCATCTTCAGTGTTTCAATTCTCTTTTCGCAGTGTCTTTATGAATAAAACATCTCCCAGTGGTATATTGTCTATTTTTTAGACATCCTTCTGGATTCCTCTCTAAACTCATTCTAAATAAAGATAGCATCTTGAACAGTACAGTAGGTCAATTTGCTTTTTACAAATTAGGATTTCTGCTATTAATTGGACAGTTTCTAAAATATGGTAAAACAGGGATTCATAATTGTGTCGTAAAAGACAAAGACATGAATGAATTTTTCATGCATTCTTGATTTGTTAAAATGTGTTCATTCCTCAGTGGATAGTGAAAAATAGGCACGATACTGAAAAAAGGCCTTCGTTTGTAGGCATAGGAGTGATTAAAAGCTTAAAAAATATAATTAAAGGATGAAGGGAATCTTGAGGTGAGAGGAAGAAAGCTTGGTTTAGTGCAAGAGGAGTATATGGCTTTGGGACTTTTGGGGTTGCAGGGGGTAGGCCTTCTCAGATGTGGGTTCTGAGGGAGGATAAATGAGATTTAGGAGGTTACAGGGTGACCACAGAAAGAGCAGTGATTGTGGCAGGTGTACATAGAGGGGAGTGAAGGGGAGAAGGGAAAGCAAAAAGGATTTTGTGGCTCAATTGGAACTATGTTTGGCACTAATCGACTCCAGCTGCATTTAGCCCCTGGATTAGGGGGTAAGGTCAAGCAGTTTAACACTTCTGGGTGTCACATTATCAAGTGACTCAGCTAAATGTCTTTAATTAGATGCACAGGCTCCATATGCAGTAAGTAGACCTAGTGAAGCACTTCTGGAATGTGAGGTTTACTGGAACCAAGAAGGTAGTTTAGGAGTTGTATAATTTGACAGCAGGAAGTTCCTATGGAAAGAGAAGCTTAGTTTGAAAAAAGCTGGAAAATCAGCTGAGAAATACAGTGTGATATTTTGTGGGTTAGGGAGGCTGGGGAGCTGATGCCTGTGCTCTTTGCAGAGTTTTTCATCCCTTACAACTGCTCCTCAGCTGCCTATATGTTGTTTAAAACCCTGATTTGTCAATTGCAAAAGTCACTTGCTTTGGGTTGTTTTCTTCTTATCCCCTACAAAAATGTAATTCTAATAAAAGTCTTGTTTTTTTTTCCTTTTCTGTTCTAGAAGACACGTTTGTATTTACAATCAGGTGAAAAAGCTTCAAATTCATAAGAACTGTGTGGAAAATTTCAGCACTTCTTTTTCATTCAAAAGATGACAACTAATCAATAATGCATATCTTGTCTGTTTGTTATTGGTCGGCTGCAAAAAACAGAACCATGGTTTTGCATATAAAGCACAGCATCATTAAATAAAGAACAGTTTATTCCATGGGCTTTCTAATTTGTAATACACAACAGTATCAAAAACTGAGCAAAGACTTTTTCAGTTAAAACACTTTTGTTTTATCATTAGTGGTGATTCAGTCTTCAGCTATGGAATCTTCTGGTTTTATAGACATTGAATCAAGGTCCTGTTGAAAGTCCATCTCTTTGTGTTGCAATAGGATTGCTGTTCTTGCTGGTTTTTGGTTTTATGTTTTAGAAGGAGACTGGCTGGAAAAAGCAATTACTTTGTTTTCTTAGTTTGCATTTAGTTCTAATAATAAATGTCTTAGGAACACTTTAGCTGGGCTGCTAGAAATGAGAGCAGATGTAATTTCAATTTCTCTCAGTATTGGTTTTTCTAATACCTCTGTCTTTTCATGTAGTAATAGAGTTTAACAGGATTGAACTGAAAATGAATTCTTTATGTAGAGTAATGCTGGAAGTAGGTTTTTCCTCTTCTTTTGTCTCCTTTTTCGTGATTTGCACCCCCAGTGTGATAATGGAGTAACTTGGGTGATCCTGCTCCTCCTTACTGAGTGCTGTCCTTCCATGGCAAGGGATGGTAACACTGGCTGGAGCTTTAAATGTACTCATTGGGCAGCCACTACCAATAGATACTGAGTCTCACACCCAGCAAGCCAAAGTTTCCCAAAACCTGTAAGAATAAAGTAATTGCTGAAAACTGTGTTGAAACTGACGTGCTGATTCCAGAATGGTATTGGGACATGAAGTACTGGCAGGCAGACAGATGGATAGCGTGAATGCTTGATTGGCATTTCCTCTGGAAACAGAACTTAAAATAGGGTGAAAATCTGTGTATTTATTTGACCAGACCAAACCTTTGTGTGGTACAGGGTGCTGTTGCCTATAGTGGCCAGCAGTGGATGGCAAAAGAGGAATATAAGGATGAGGTGAATGCCAACAGTATTTCCCCATAATACCTTTTGCTTTCAGGAGCTTTTGGGTTCAGGGCTTCCTGAACTAGAAGGTTTGTGTTTGTGTTTAATAGCCCTTAATGGAAAACGTGTGGAAAGAAAAAAGCAGTTGAGCCCATATACAAGTGAAACTAATTTTGGTGACTTCTGCTTGACACTTCTTGGAAGTAGAAACCAGTAGATATTTTTTAATTGGAACATTCTTTCTGTTTGTGCATGTGAAGATGAGTGAGAGGGAGAGAACATAATTGCTGGCTTTATATTTCAGCTTTGTTTTTTTACTAGTTCTCCATTAATTCTGTGCAAGTTTGCTGCACTCTGAAGCAATCTGCGTGTGCATACTTAAGTGCTAGCTAGTGATGTTTTTGTAATGTCCTTTCCTTGCAAACAGTTTACTGTAGTCATGAAGTTGTGAATGCTTAGAGACTTTTAATAAAAGGAGAATTCATATTGCGTTCTTACTGTAGCTGGTGATTTATGATACAAGGTTTGCTATGCTGGGGGTTGTCTTTGTCCGTATTTCCACTTCGTGCTTTAACTTCAATGGCCTGCACATTTCCCTGTAGGAGATAGCGTTTGAACCTGGATATAAATCTCAGAGCGCTGGTGTTGGCAGAGGGAGGTGTTTTTCTCTTCGATGCTCTCTGAGTAACTATGCTCAGTGTTGCATTCTGCAGAAGCCCTGGGAGTGCAGTTGTTAACTGATGTTTTACAAAGTCAAAGCGTGAACCCATACCAAAGGAGAGAATTAAAAAATATGCTGCTCAAAAGCCATACCCTGAGGTACTGGATTTATGTCTGTGCGAGCATTAAAGGCAAGCAACAAACCAGAAATCACCTGCTTACATTTGCCTGCTAAAAGAAGTTTAACTTCAGATCTGCGATGTAACAGTGAGGGGAGGGGGGATGTTTTTAGCCTTCTGATTTTTATTTGGTATCCCTCAGGGAGGAGGCAGCCAGGAAATTAAACATTTCAACCTCCTGAACCTTCACAGGACCAACACTAACACCTCTTGTTGGGATATTGGTTATTTGTTACATTAAAATGCTGACAAAACAGTATGTCATATACTGGACTAGCTCTTTTCACTGTGCTGGGCAGCTGCTTCAGCAAGCGTGCAATGACCGTTACCCTTCGTTTGGTGCTTTTACATGGGATGGCTTTTATAGAGCTCGAAAGTAATACTCTGCGTTGGGGGGGGGGGATCCTGGAAGCTGTGGCTCCTGTCTACCTCTGTTACTACAAGGAAGACTCTATTGATGAGTTATTTATTAAATAAAAAAAAAATGTAGTGCTTGCAGTTTTTAGAAAGAGTCTTTTTCATTTTCATTAGAAATTTCATTTAGGAGACAAGCACTGTGAAGGCTTCAGATTTTAATTAAATCATGTCCAGTTTTTCCAATTTGTCTTAACTACATGGGAAATATGAACTGAGATTAGTGTTGCATGAAGAGAGAAATCCATCTCCTGAGTTGCTGAGCTTTCTAGGAGTTAAATTTTTCCTAACATAAATCTGGCTATTCTTGTTGAAGCTAATTATTCACTTGTCCATGGTGCTCAGATGCTATGAAACAGAGATGATAGACTGCAGTTACTTAATGTGGATGGGGACAGCCAAAAAATGTACATTTAAATATTTTCAGGCCGGTTATAATTTATTGGAGTACTTGGCAAAGCGTGAGAGGTGCTTTCAAAGTCCCCCAAAAAAGCACAGCTCAGTACTCCGAGGAGTATACAGTAAGTTATATGTATGAAGGGCAGAGATATTTAATTGGAAACATTACAAATTCTTTTGGATGTGGAAGAATATTAAGGACTCCTTACAGTTCAGTTTCCTTGTGTGCTGGTATGACACTGTTCTCTTTCCTGTGGACTGAAAGATAGTCACCTTTGAGCTCTGTACTGAGATTTTTCCTACTACCCATTGATACAGACCAGTTCCAAGGCAGTATGCTTCACGTAGCATAATAAAGTCTGATGTTCAGGGGATGTGTGGGAGCTGTCAGTGCTTCTTAAAAGCTGTTAATACATTCAATATTTGGGTCACTACTGCTTCTGTTAATGTATCAGGTTTTTTGTCTCCATAGTCTGTGAACTCTTACTGGACCTCATACTCACTTTGCATTGTTTTAGGAAATATGGAAACCTGTGTATAAAGCTACTTTCTTTATATGTAAAGTATAGCAGTAAACTTCCATTTGACTTATTCTGATTGCTTTCAATTGACTTGGGTTACACCAGTAGCCTACAGACCAACAAAAGTAATTATAGTAATAAAAATAGGCCTTTTGCTGAAGAAGAATCAGGCTTTTTCTGTTGATGATCAGCAGATGATAAAAAGATTAAAATAAAAGGCAAGATAAAAAGAGTCTTGTATGTGAGAAGTGTAAAATATCCTTGATAAAATAAATGGTTATTTCTTTATATTAGTCATGGTTTGGATTAGCTCTATTTCTGATATTACCTGTATCTAGGAGCAATTAGGCTGTTAAATAGGAAGTATCATTTCAGTAAGTGACAATAAAGATGCTTTTGCTAAGACAGTAGTTTATTAAGCAAGATCCATGACATGGCTGTACATGGTAGGAATTTGAAATACTTCCAAGTGTGATTTCCATTTAGGCACTAACTGTAGTAAGTAGGGAATGGAAAACTTCCACTGTAACCCTTTTCATTCTTCTGGGTCAGGACTCCATTGAGGCCCAGAGAAGCCTGCAAAGACTCAAGGGCATCCGCAAGGCAGTGGTTTATGGGAAGTCTTTATGCACACTGGTTCCACAAAAACCATTTTTTATCATTTTTTGTATGTTGCTGCTGCTTCAGGAGTAAGTCAAAGCTCAGTATGCCTGCAGGTCACGTTGCCAATATCCCGTTAGATTAGTATCTGTGTCAACTGATGATAGCCTCATAAGATAGCTGTTGGTACCACAATAAGCACAGCTGTGACTCATCTGTGGGGCTGTCTTCTATTGTGTTGCTGAAGAATGTAATTGGAAAGCAAAAGACATCATGCCAGCAGTGCTGACTGAAGATTGTCTGCAGAAATTCTGTGATAAGAGAAATACAGGATGGAAAGAATTTTGTGCATCTTGGCAGCAATATTGCAACCATGCTTCAAGGGCAGAATTTAAGTCGGCCTTGCAGAAGGATGCAGAATGGTTATAGGAAAGACAGCCCCATAAGACTGGCAAAGCTTTTTCCTAGGTTAGCATTCCCAGGATTCACTTTTATATGCACAAAGTATGTCTGTTGTGAACCAGTGGTTGTGCTGCTTTGTATTCAATTTTTTGCACTCAATTTTGCAGCCTTTAAATGCTGCTTTTCAGAACAGTAGGTCCCAAAATAGGTAGTGTTGTTGAAATGGGAGGTCAGGAATGAATGGTTGTCCCTTAGGAAAGTATCTGCCATGTAAATGCTGCAGTATAAGTCCTAATATTGCCATACTTAGCCAAATGACTGCAGTAATCTGATTTTTTTGACTCTCTCACCTCTTTGTGAAGAGATAGTGTGCTAAAAAAAGCTATAAAAAGGGATATTTGCCTTTTCTTACTGAAAAGGTGAATGTAATCCAAATAGCTAAGATACTTATCAGGCTTCAGTCTAAACTTTTCCATATGTAACTACAGTAGCTGAGATTCTTGCTCTAATAAGTCCAGTGGATAACCACATGCAAGAGATTGAGTGGTACAGACACCCAGGAAGGACAGAGATTGTTTCCAACAATATAATACCTGAAAGCAGCAAGGAAAAATTGAAGGCAAAAAGATTTAATGTTGTATTTTAGGACAAAAATACCTAAATAAGTAAATTTCGACAACTGATGAAAAGGGAAACGATGAAAGCCTCATCTCATTATAACTGAACTAAACGTGCCAATGCCCTGTAATAAGAATTTCTGCATCATCTGCTGACAGACGTGTTAGTGACATGATAAGTCTTTGATGTTTTACACTTTTCTGATTCCAGAAATACATTCACACAGTGAAATCTGTTTTCTTCAAAACCAGTAATATTTGGGGGGCCAGCCTGCATACATCAGGCAGCATTAGAAAAGAATTTCTAAAAGGACAAGCTTGAATCTCTTTTCTGCCCATACCATATGTGCATTGGTGAGCTTGTTAAAATATTGCAGTATTTCCAAACCTTTCATCCTTTTTGATTGTTGATTTATTTGCGTGCTAACCCATTACTTTTCTTTGACCTGATGCAGTCCCAGTTTCCTTGACTGAAGGGAGGCACCTGCTGCTGTTAGAGCAATGTGACAGTGGGTCTTCGGTTGCTTGATGCTTTCAGGACCTTTTAAAACAAATGTATGCAAATTTTCTTTTCATGGTAGTTAGTGTGTACGAGATGGATGTAAATCTGCGTGCAGTGTTCTTTATCTACCTGTTGACTTCCTCACTCAGGGAAGTTTCTGTTGCTTTAGAGGTCAGAGCTATGCATGAGTGACTTAAAATATACTGCTTCTGCAAAGAACACATGCATGAGTACTTGCTTGGGTTTTTTTGGTGGTTGACAATGGTATAAGATTGAAGGAAAAGAGTTTGGCTTGCTCAGGTTAGGTCCTGGAAATGATCTCTAAGCATTGCTTCAGTGTCCCCTTAGGTGGCTGTACCAGTGCATGTCCTCATTTTCCTATTCCTATCTGCTATATGTTGAGAATAGTCCCACTGCCTGTGGTGTATAGAAGCCATTAGGAGCTCAGTTTGTGAACTGAGGAGACAACAGAGAAAGACAGTGATGGCAACCTGATAGGACCTACTTTTTTCTAAATTATAGTTGTCAATCTTAGTCAAGTGTAGGGATAATATATACCATGAACTAAGATACGTTAAAGCTCAATTAACTTGCTTATTATCTCTCTAGTTGTTTTTTATTATCTTTCTGTTTAGGAAGATTTGAATTATATTTTTTAGGGCTTGAAGTTGTTAGCATTGTTGTTAAACCACACAGGTATGGGATTTTCTTAAGATAACTCAAGTATACTGGTACAGTATTGCTGTTCCTATGTAAATTATTTGAAGCTGAAGCGCTCTGCTGTATTAGTTGAATTTGTATTTACAAAGGACAACTTCATAAAGGCAAGGATACAAGTGTCTTTTCTATTCCATTTAGTCAAATAAACAGACAAAAGGACATAAGTCATGTTGGGACTGCTATAGGTAGGAGCATGTGTGGGTTAGAGTATTTAAATCAAGCATATGTTTCCACAGTGGTGAAATTAGGAGGCTTTTTTGTCTCTAGCAAGGAAATATTGGAAGAGCAAAGTCTGTGCATAAATTATGATCGAAAACTGATGTGTGAAATACAGCTTTTGGATGTACTGAGTGTAGGAAGTGCTGAATTCTTGTAATGAAAGAAATTTATCAGTGTCTCTGGAATATAGTGCAGATCATCTTGAATTTTGTGAGTTACTGTTTTCCTTATGGAAATTTCACCTGCACAGGAGAAACAAAGAAATCTGGAGGGCTTTGGGGAAAAGTAATTTTAATTGCCAAATACCATTAAAAAAATATCAAAATCGTAGGGTTTCTTGGTTTAGAATAGATAAAGAATATTTTAGCTAAATTATTAATACAAAATACCTTTGTTTTACAAAGGAACAGTATCAGGATTTGTATCTTTGTTCTTTCCTTTTTAGCATGCTCAGTGTCAAGTGAAATGTGGTGAAATGATCGAATTAAGCCTTGATTTTTATTTTATTCCTTTTCCCAGCTTTGTTGTTTAAAAATAATCCAGGGAAGGTTACAAAATCAGTTACGTTGAAAATCAAATTTATTAAATACTATTTGTTTCATTTGGGACTGGATAATGTCTAAGGAACTTCAATTCTGTAACTCTGGCTTATGTGCCATTGTACACGTTTCTTCATGCATTCAGTGGTTGGTAGCTGCATTAGTGCTTGTATTGCTATAAGCGACAGACTTGAACTAGTGCAAATTCAAATAGTTAAACTGTTGTAATTCTGTGCATTGTGAATTTTAAGCAGTGATCTGTCCGAATTCAACCTTGTAACTTAGTCCTTTGTGCTTAAATGGAGGTAGCCACATATAACTCAAGATAATAGTATTATTATATTGCAATAGCCAATTTACTGTTCAGAGAGCATGAGGCTACACCTACATTTGGAAATGAAAAAGGCACAGCACTTATTCCTAGGACTCAAGGATGAGTGTCATGAAACAAATCAGTTCTGTAAAGCCAAGTGCTCCACAACAGTGTCATCCATATTTACAGTTGGATGCCGTTCCTTGAATCAGGACCAGTTGTTGTACTCCCTGACATAAGGAGTGCGTTAAGTGCAAGGTACTTGACATAAGTGTAGCTGAATGATTGGCAGTGTAAGTGGCTGTGGGACAGTGTTTGTACCTGCAAGGCCTTTTTAGTTTACTGTATTAACATAGTCCTGAGGGGCTGTGATTGGTGTTTGACTTGGGAAAAGAAGGGAAACAGTGAAGCAATGGGAATAGCTATCAAGCGTGGTAGGGAAGTGATGCTGGAGCTCTCCAAAAGCATGGCCTGGACCCAAAGAGAGTGTGCTGAAACTGTGTAAAATAGAGAGGCAGAAATTCAGTATAGCTTTGAGGTGGGATGTTACTGGTTTGAAGAAATGGATCTATTGGAGATCTAAGGTATATGTAATCTATCTAAGGATAGGTTTATTTAGGTTTCTTTGTGTGTGTAAATATAGTTCCAATCCATCATCTCCACTCTTAAATTCCATGTCTTAAATTCCAATTCTTTCTTGTGTGGTGTTTTTCATGCGCCCCTATTGAAGAAGTGGAAAAATTCAGGACAAACAGAAGCCGTAAGACTTAGTAGCTCAAGTAATCCTTATCTTCATTTGGTACCACAAGGGACCAGGGAAGGTTCTAAAACCTCATTCTCTGCCTTTGAGCCCTTGGTGGGGGGCTTGTTGGGCTGCACTCACCAGCCAGGAGCAGGCTTTGTAACCGGCTTGAAGGCTGTGTTAAGTGGCAGATGGGTGCGGAGACAAAGTGAAGGCAATGATATTGGGGTTTTCAGTTGCTGTTCTATTTCTTGCAGTCTTTTGGGTGATGATAAACAGAATTTGCCACTTTAGGACTTGGAGGAGTGTTACAGACATCTGCAAAAAGCCTTTGTATTTCTTTTCCCTGAACTGACTGTAGAAAGCTGCTCTGAGATCCCATAGGGCCTGAGCAATGTGTTATAAATTGCTTGACTAAAAGAAGTGTACACTATTCATGTACTACTGCTGCCCAAGGCTACTCTATTAAAGCCTCATGTGTTCACTATATCATCGTGTCATTTCTTAATTTTTATTAATAAATAAGCATAGCTATGCAGTTTTCTGCTTACCTTTTGGTAGACACTTCTCATTTCAGTTTTAGAATAACGGGGCAAATAAGAGTGTATCCATTGTGTGATGGGTGGAGAAAAGAGAGGAATAAAGAGATGCTTAATATTCATAATAAATTATGTAGGAAAAGAAATTTAAAGCATCACTAATTTCAACAACTGAAATTACTGGATTGCATTTTCTCCAGCTGGAGTAGATGCATGGTATGTCAATGCAGATGGGCATAACACCATGCTGTGCTTTTCCAATTCACCATTAGTTTCTGTTGAGTCTTCTCTGACCTCTGCTTGCACTGATGGCACCTTTCTTTGCTCATTTCTATTGGATTTCTTGCAGAGTAAGATGCTATTGAAGGGTTGCAAAGGTAGTAAACCACAGCTTTCAGTTATCAATGCGAGTTGGTGCTGCTCTTTTTCTTCCTGTCGTATATAGCTTTTAAGACTTTATCTATTACAGTCAACAGGTATCTTGTTGAATTTTATATTTCTATCACTGACAACCTCTTTATTTTCCATAGTGGTATTTTATTGCCACTAGACAAGATAGCCATTTAATTTGTGAGCCCTCTAACTACAGGCTATGTGCAGAGTAGGTTTTTTTGGAGCAGCATGTGATAGAGTAACTGATAATAAAAGAACCTTGTATCTAGATAAAAAAAATAATAAAAACATCTGTTAGAGCTCTTGTATAAAAGAGACTAATGGATTCCAGGGAAGAAATGAAGTATGTTGTCATTCAACCATACTGCGGTTTGATTTCTTTTATCAGGCTGAGTAATGACTTTAGGTACTTGCCCTTTCCTTATCATTATAATTTACAGTAAAATGAAATACTGAGGACTTCCTATGTTAGCTGAGGAATAGTAGTTGACCATTTGCTTGCAGATTCATGACCGGGTGCTTATTTCTGGACAAAGAAATACAAAAGATTGGTTTTACCCATGTTTGAAGAAATCAGGTGTATGGAAAATGGAGTACCAGCTTATCCACACACATACACTTGTCAGCTCTTAGCTTCATCTGAAAGATCTGAAGTGCCCCTGTAAGTGCCTCTGAGTGATGGATAAGTATAAAACATCCTGTAGCTGCATCCTGAAAAGTGACTGGTTTTATATAAATATATGTATATAAAAGTCTTAAATAAAAAAGGCAGATGGATTGGCTTTCTTCATGTGCTGTTGTTCAAAAAAGCAGAATATCCAGTGACTCTTCTTGAGAATCGTAGTATTCTCCAGGTTTAGGTGCCTGCCTTGGTACGTCCAATTTTCATAAGCGCATCCAGAAAAGAACCCTAAACGAAGAAACCAAAACCAAACCACTCTCCTTCTACTAGAAGGAAAAAAAAGTCATGTCTTTCTGTCTCAGATTTTTACTCATTTGCTTTGGCATTTTATATTTAGACTTTTGGTTAGCAAAGCAGTCCAGAATGGCATACACTGGTATTTTACTAAATAGCTCAGAAATCCATGAAGAAGGGAAACAAGGGATAAAATGAGGAGGGAAAAAAACCCTGAATGTTTCAAGCCAACTTAATGCTGGTTTTGTATGTTAGTGATATAAAGCCTTCATTTAGGTTTGATGTTATTCAGTAGGTAGAGTAAATGGGTAAAAATTGAATTGCTCATAGGAAAGCATAATCCTTAGCAAACATTTTAAGCAATACATATTTACTAGTTGCAGAAAAGCACTTTTCCCCTGGCTTTTATATATAAGCTCCACATCATTAATTTAAGGAAAAAAAAGGCAACTCTAGCTCATACTATTTCTATGATCCAGGTTTCTTACTTTGACAGGATATCAGACTGTTGTCCGCATTTATAGGTACTTAAATTTGTGGGTGTAATGATATACACAGTACTGCCTGCTGTTGTACGTTTTATGTATTCCTTCTGTCAAGATAAAGATAAGGCATACATTAGGTTTACTTACTATTCCCTTCTTGCATTCTGAAAAAATGATGTGGCTGCCCTTTCAGAAAAGCTGTCTTTATGCATTTTCTAGTTGATGCATTGAATTACAATGCTCATGTCAGATTGTATCAGTCGTACATGAGAACTGAATGATGCACCTCCAAGAAAGGGAACAATTAGATGCCCTTTTTTTTCCTACAGTGGGTTTTCATTTTATAGTTCCAGTCTGATAGTGGGGAGTGTGTGTACTGAATGAGGGAGGAATCTAACAAATAGCTGCAAGCAAAATGCGAAGAAAGAAACTGCTATGGACATGATCCCTTGATAAGGAAAGAGGACAGATGATGATGGCATTTTTTTACCTTCCTCTTGGTTTTGGCAGCTTGAAATCAGCCATTTCAGCTTGAAATCTGCCATTTCATTCTCTTCTGACCTGTCTATGGTTCATGTGTGCATGAATTATTCCACTTATGAACCAAGAAAAAGAAGGTTCAAACCAAATTATGTTAAGGAAACTTACTGTGTTGAATAATCTTCGCTGTGTTTCTCCAAATATTTAATGCAATCATTTCCCTTGTATTAAAGCTAGTTTAAATTAAGCTGCTTCTGGCAGTTCAGGAAGCTGCTATAGATATTTTGTCTGTAGTCTTAGCAGATTGCCAAACATACAGTAATAAAACCAAATCAAGACAAGTTAGTGAAAAAAGCCTGTCATTGTGTCGTGGTTAAAGCAACTGAAATCAGGTCAGCTTGTTAATGAGTGTCCGTAATGTCTATGAGATGTACTTGCTACTGAAGACAGAAAGAGCAGTGAACCCTTTTGGTTAGCTTAGTGCTACATGTGGAGTGATTGCCTACATACACAATTGTTTCTTCCAGTTGAAATACTGGTGACATTTGTAAATTGAATGAGAGGTTTTCTTCAGTTTCAGAGTTGTCTGACAAAATAATACATGGGTCTGCTTTGCTAATGTATGTGTTAATTGTGAGAATAAGCAGAAGTGCATCACCAAGGCAATACATTGCATTTAGTATGTTTAGTGTGTTGGCAGCTGACCAGAACTCTTTTTTTCCCTTTCCCAAATAACATGGTTTATCAGTTATGACAGGAGCTGGAATATGGATCACCATAATACTGTAATACTGATTTCCATCAGGTGACTCGGGTAATGCTGGGAAATTGGTAACAAAGGAATAATTTTATAACCCAAGGACAACTTCATGCACATAAATCTTGCTTGGGGTGAAATGCAGGTAGCTTTGTCAAGGTGAATTCTGATGTTTTGAAGGTATTAGATTCTAACAGAGTTGTGAGAAATGCCAAATAAATAGTAATAATAGAATACATGTGATTTCTCTTTGAATCATAAGTCAAAGTGTGTTTTATTTCTTTATTGTACCTCTGTTTAACCAAAATGGTTTAGCCTCAGTCTGGAATCTAAATGGGGAAAATAAGCAGTCTGCTCTTAGGCTTCCAATATTAATATAGATTGTCTCCTGATTTGTTTATCCTGCTGCTGTGTTAGGGAAATGTGTTTTTTGAATTGCATTCTGTCATTTTGGAATCGATGTTGAGTTTCTAATGTGGTGAATCCAGACTTTCAGCAGGAAGAATTGTGCCCCTCTGTTCCTCCCTGCTGTCATGCCAGTGGAACTGACAGGTCTGGCCCTACCTGCATAAATCATGGCGCAGCTCAGCTTGACTTTGTTCTGTTGACAGCTTTGAGCGGGTCTGCCTTTCAGTCTATGGGTGAGGAAGCCAGACTCAAAGCCGAGTTATACAAAAAATGCTCCTACAATAGGTTGGCTTCCTTTTATGATGGGTTAGAGAAATGCAAAGGCAATTTTAGAATTGGGAAAATCACTGTGTGCCCTGGAGGAGGCAAAGTATTGAAAATGTATTGGAGGTGAATTGTCCATTGGGATGCTTGGTTGTAGGTTATGAAAAGTGGGGAAAACACGGTTTAATTTAGAAGAAGGAGGGAAAAGCTGACTGGAAAAAGAAAGTTAAGTCCAGCTTGTAAGCAGGGAGCTGAAGTTGACAAACGCTGTCCCAGGCTGAGCACAAATGACTAAGACCTTTTAATCCTTTAAGTAAGCATGTCAAGACCCTTCTAATAAACCCAGCAAAATTCCTTTTACTGAGGTATTTTATAGAAAGAAAGAGGGGAAAGTCTTACAGACCGGATATTTGATAGGCTTTGGAGGTCTGCTTTTGATGTCTGTTGGAGATTTCCTATGGATGCTTTTTTCTGTGCCTTTGTTTCTCACAATTAAAGGATAATAATACCCACTTGATCACAAAGATCTTGAGAGAGAGTAGGTGGTGTAGTGTAAGATGTGCAGTTTGTTGATAGGAACTACATACCGTCATGCTGTTTGCAAGGTGGAAGAAATAACTGGACTCTGCTCTGCAGTGTAATTGTTAGTGCTGTTATTTTTTATGTAAACAGAGTTGTTGAAAGAGATGCTCAGTGACATATTTCATAAAGGAAAAAAGGAAGATCAGGACCCATGATCTGATCACAGTATCCTACTGGTAGGGATTAATGCAGTTAAAATTCATACAGCATAATTCCATTATCACCTCAAAAAACTGCAGACAAAAGGAAAACAATGCAGTTGCTGATATCTGCTGCAGAAAGATTTTCTCAAGACAAAGCTGGGAGATAGCTTCCTCAGAGAAGAGGATAGAGTTAGGGAGTCATACAGGAAAAAGATAGAGTCTAAACAAATGGGAATAGGAAGAGGCCATAGGACTTAAATCTCATTGTGTTTACTGGTAAAAGCTGTAGGAGATTTTCAGTGATTTATTTTTTATCTTCCCTTTTTTTCCCCCCTTGAGTATATCACTGTTTAAGGTGCTTGCATTCCATCTCCTTGTTACTTGGTAATGTTTCAATATGCTCATGCAAGTAGTGTATGGAAAGTAATTACACACAATTTACTGATTTTAGTTCTAAATCGGTTAAATACACTGAGAGAATTTTCACTGAACCACACGTGTTAGTTCAGATTTAACCAAGTGCAGAATTCTGGTCATTTGCTTTGTCGCTAGAATTCAAATGTCTTGGCTTTCATCCTGACCCCAATAAGTTCCCTCATCTCCTTTTGCTTTAACAATCATCTTTAAGTATCCTTCCAGGAAGCTTTTTCAGAGGGTTTTAGGTGAATGTTATTCTATAAATGCACTTTGCAGTTAGGTACTTCCAGCAGGGTCAGGTCGGAGTTGGCAGTTACCATCTTTGTCCATAATGTCCTCGTGCCCACACTTCTTTCTCTCCCTTTTTTTATATTCACAGTAGGAACATGTCTATTTTCAATACAGCCATTTATAATAAACAACAGGTGTTGTGGGTGTTTCCAGCCTTAAACTTGCCAAGAGGAAAATACATAATCCGGTGCTCAACGGCAGGGACAGCCATTTTTGCCATTAGCAGAGCGTGGAGCCTTGGCTCACATATGGAATTCTGGCAAACTTTGCTCTGTTAAGTGCAAATGGGATTTCATTCATTGTGTTGCCTCCAAATAAATATATGTGTCTGTCCAAATGTATTGTTAAGTTCTTCAGAGGGAAAGAGCTTGGTTTGGGAGGCTTGCCATTTTTCTCTAATTAGAAAACAAACAGAACAAATAGGGACCTGTATAATTAAAATCTTTGTTTATCTAAAAGAAATTAAAAATAAGCTATGATTCATATGCATGTACTTCAGAGTTCAGCCTAGATGTGGTGCTTTTTCTTCCCTCAGACTGAAAGATGATGGTGTCAGTATAAGACGATTAAATCTAGTTGGTTACCATTACCATCGCTGCCCAGTGTTTATCTTCAAACTGATGCAAGGCTCAGTCTCTGTTAAATGCTACCTGATTTGTAATACTTAGGATTTTAAACC
Source organism: Forpus xanthops (assembly GCA_032466535.1). Taxonomy (NCBI): domain Eukaryota; kingdom Metazoa; phylum Chordata; class Aves; order Psittaciformes; family Psittacidae; genus Forpus; species Forpus xanthops. The sequence goes on from JASSUY010054887.1 coordinate 48,602, forward strand.
ATGGCACTTGTGGTGTAAATCAAGGAGAACTCACTTGTGGTTTCAGTATTTCACTTGGTGAGAATTGATAGCTAAGGAAAGTAGTTATGGGTTAGTTAAAACACCTCAAGTGGTATTTTAGAAGGTGTATCAGATAATCATACTTCTTTGCCTGCAAGCTACTTAGCATGTTTCAACATTCTGTCCTGTACAGTTGTCAGAAAACAGTGTTTCCAGTGCTGAATACAGGGGTTTGCTCTGACCTGGCTGAAATTTAACATAGGCCAAAAGTAGTGGGATAGCTGTGTATTCTTGTTTTGCTGTATCACAGAATAGCAGAGCACTAGGTTGGAAGGAACCTCGAGGATCAAGTGGTCCGGTCTTTCTAGGCAAAGCATGACCTAGACTTGATGTCCCTGTCCAGCCAAATCTGAAGTGTCCAGTGTTTGGGAATCCAGCATTTCCTTGGGGAGATTATTCCAATGCCTGATTTTTCTTACTTGTGTGCAGTCAGAATCTCCCCAGGAGTGCCTTGGTCCATCACTCCTCATATTTTCATGTGACTCCTTGTAAAAAGGACGTCTCCGTCTCTTTCTGGCCACCCTTTAAGTATTGGAACATGGTGATAAGGTTTCCCCTAAGCCTCCTTTTCTTTTCTGTTGTTAATATATTCATTCCTGTTAGACTGAAATACAAATGTCTGTATTCACACTGCTGCCTGCATCATGCTTTCCACAAGGCATTTTTTTAAGAGGGCTGGTGAGGCTTTACGTTGCTTAGTTATTTAGCGCTATATATATGTTGGAGTTTGTTGTTTCCCTTGTTTCCTTTCTCTTCTCCTTGATTTCTCAATATGTGCCCAAAGCTGCATCATGTGCTTATTCGAACTGGATGTATATTAAAATGTCACTGTTTTCATTCTTTAGCTCTCTTTATGAGCAAAGGAAGTTCTCATTGCATTTTTCTTGTGTTTCTTGAAAACATCCTTGAAATGTGAATGTAACGGTGCTTTTTGTGACAGTTTTACCTTAGCAATTTATGAAGGTCTCATTGGAGATTCTAAGGACTTGACTTGGGTCTGGCATCTTACAAGTGACCTGTTTAGATTGAAGTGTGAAGTATTTCAGGGGTTATAGTACTTTCACTACTCGGGAGGAGCTAGGGCAAGAGAAAATTAAGGGCATGGAAAAAGAAATTCCTGTTTCCATTAAAAGGATTTTTTTCAAAAGCCTAGAGGATCAAAACTGTGCAAGTTTTGATTTTGATCGGGCATCTTTCAGATGGTACCAACCTACAGAAAAATTAATGACAGTTTGCTTGTAACCTTTATATCTGATTAATCAGGAAATTTTATCTCATTTACCGTGCACCTTGCTTGAGTTTGAGATAATGTAATTCATATCAAGTGCTAGAATCACGTGCTGAAGTAGTTAAAGCTGAAGGAGCAGTGAGTTGTCTTCCTTGAATGGAGAAGCTAATCACAAATAATTAGCATTCAGTTTTCTTCATTTCTCTGTTACTTTCAATTGTAGTGCTATCTCTACCTTCATTATGAGCTTTGACAGTTGGCTATGGTTACTCAACCTGAATTTGGGAGCTCTGTAATGCAGTCTTACTCAACTGTCACCTTGTATAGAATGGGAGTGTCTAGCGATCAAACATATTTTTATTAGCTACTGAAGAAGTGTGAATCAAGGCTTAATGTGGGTTGTGTTTCTTTTAAGCTGTGTGGTTGTATTGTATCTTATTCCTATGAAAAATCTTTTCCTCCCAATCCTTTCTTTCTCAATTTCTGCATTAGTTCTCCTTCTGCACTTGTTGAGAATTAGAATCACAAGAGTGTACATATTGTTAGTGAAGAATTGGTTTGAAGAAGTAGGAAAGTGCACTTGCTACTTCTCACCTCACTGCTGTTATTCAAGTGAACTTTGCTAAGGCAAAAGCTTCTCTAAGCTGCCCAGCCCCTCAGCTATGAAGATAAGCCTAGTTCAGAAGCCTTTGTTGAATGTGGAATTGCTTGAGGTCACCAACTCTGTTTTCTTTTCTCTGCATTTAATTCTTTGCAGGTTACCTGGAGGTTTAGTTCAGCAGTAGGGCAAGCCTGACTTAGCAGACTTTTAATGAAATCATTGCTTAAAAAACCCCAGGATGGGCTGGTCTTGTGTTCTATTAGAGTAACTGCATATTCTGAAGGTGCTAACTCTTTGCCTATGTGTATACCCACGAATGATGACTGTTTAGAGGATAGTTAATTCTCTTAAGGCTTGATCAAAAGCTAATTGAGGTCAACGTAGAATCTCCTCTTGCCTTGATTGAAGCTTGGATCAATTTTTAGTAGTTGTCAAATCTTTGAAACACTGCATGAATTTTGAATGCTTTTGCAATGCCAAGCTAAAGCAGATTAGGGCAGTTAATGTATGTTTCGAAATCACATGCAAATGTTAGCTCTAAATATGGATTTTTTTGTAGAAGGCTTACAGGAGAGTGTATGTTCTCTTGTTACCTTGGGGTTTTTTCCTTTTGAGACCTGATTCTGCATATTTTGAGAGAATTGTTGTTCTGCGTCTGTAGTAGTTTACTCAGGTTTCTACTCATCAGCAGATAACTTACCCTAGATTTTTTTATGGCCTTTTGACAGAATTGTCTGTTGTGCAGAAACTTTGTTACTACTGCTAATAAAAGTACACAAGTCTTTCTTCGTTGACACGCAGTCCTCTTCATGAGTCAATTCCAGTTTATCTTGTACCCTGACATCCCGCATATTTTCTGAGGCACTCAGACCCTTCATTCTGATCCCAGAGGATAACACTGGGGAGTGAAATGATAATTTCCTTATTTATAGTCTCATCTGTGAATGGCTCTGCAGAGTCTATCCATATTGTGTAAAATCTTGTTTAGAAAGTAGTTATGGTGCCATTTATTTGTCCAAATGCATAGAGATCTATAACTATTTCTTTCTAGATTTGTGAAATGCTTTGCACTGCTTTGAAGCACTATATCCATATATCTTACAATTTTAATGCTATTATTATATTGCTAGAAAAAAGAATGCTACATTTTGGAAGTCAGGTTAAATGCATTTTGTTTGAGTTCCTTGGTATTCTCTTGTTCTGCCAGTTTGGTGGCAAAGAGCTGAGTACTCTTGCAATGCTGTGATATGCTGGTCTGCAACAGCTTGGTTTAAAACATTTGGACAATGAAATGCATTTCTACATTCCAAAAAACAAGAAGTGCCCAATCAACCAACCACCCGCCCCAAAACCCAACAGCTTTTTAGTCAGGTGAAAAAAACTCTGCATGTAAGTAACTAGAGAGGTAAGGTTCTTACTTGTAACTTACTTTGTGGTATTTTAATGAGTATTCCCCTGGTATACTGCATGCCAAAGAAGTTGTGGGTATTGTTATTAATTGCATGTGTGTAATGTTTTGGAAGATCTCATTACTTTTCAAAGCCCAGCCCTAATGGGGGGATAGTTGTAACTCTAAGCACATCCTCCACAGAACTGTTAGCATTTTCACGTAAAAGAAGAATTGTGTTTATCAGGCTGACATTTTTCAGGCTGAGTTTGATTGTCTTTCATTAACACCCCCCTCTCCCATGAAATGAGACTTAGAAATATTCTGTGTATATCTAGGTAAATGCCACACAGAACCCCATTATATCTAATTCAGTATTAAGAAGGACAAATAGGTGCAAAGACAGTATGTGCCCTCGCTGCCTCTGGAATGTCTCAGCATAATAACACAAGATGTGACATACCTGCATAAGGAAGAGCACAAATGAGTGGTATTTGTTTCCTTCCTCATTTTAAATCCCCCCCCCCACACCCTCCCAGAAACTCAAATTGGCATTAGAAGAAAAGACTACAGGTTTATTATTTCTGTACAGCATCAGAAAACTTTTTAAGCCCTCACAGCGGAGTTACCTTTGACATCTGCTTTTCCAAAGAGATTGCCAGTTGATTTGTAATGATTTTTTTTAAGTCCTGCATTAGCTTTCCTAAAAGCCTGACATTTGTAGATAAGTGCTTTTCAAAAAGACATCTGACCAACAAGTCACCATCTCTAAAAAAGTTTTCTCTACTAATATTGTAAAGTACTCTCACTGTTATATTATGCTCAGTTGGAGGCCTTCTCCATTGTGTTCTTCAGTGGTTGCCTGTGACATCGTGAATTACTCCAATTTTCAGCACTGTTTCTCTGAGCAATCTTCCTTAGTTTTAGTGAATGTGGGACCTGTTGTTCCATGGGTAAACCTGGTTTTGCTTATATACTCCCCAGGTACTGAGGATTATACCTTACTGGCCAATGCTTGCAGCTCTGCCTTGCTGCTGTCACCTTGCAGTATACCGCCTTGCATGGTTTGTTGATGCAAGATATGCTAATCTGGCACATCTTTAATTTACAGCAGGGATGTAAATTAAACAGAGGCTATAATGCAAACTTTCTGTATGTTTATAAAATTAAATGAAAATAACCATTTTGAGCATATTGCATCTGCTGCTGTTTTGTGGATACGTCATAACAATTTTATGCCGCTCCATTTAACACAACTGAAACTGAAAGTGCAGTTTATTAATTTAGCAGGTTCACCTGAAAAGATTTTTGTCCTGCTGCAGAAAAAAGCATTGCAAAGAATTTAAGGAAGCAAAGCAACACCATTGAAGAAACAATGATAAATTATGTCTGTTCAGGAGGAACGACGTCAGTGTTGTATTGGGGGCAAAGAATACATGAAAAGGCGAAGTTAAAGATGGTTTGAAACCTAATACAATGCATTCATATTTGCTGTTCTCTTCAGGAATAACATATCATTTTTCCAGAACTCATTGTCATGTCTGAATACAGCTGTCTCAACCTTGTAACATGAGGCAGTGTAATAAGCTCAAGATGATTCAGTGCAGTATTAAAAATGTCTCTGTGTTAACAAAAATGTGTTGATTATCTGCACTGGGGGAAAGTTCCTTGGTATCTAACCAGTGTCTCTAAGCAGGGTTTTTTTGACCTGTCAGTTGCTGTCTGCTGTTGGATCCAGGAACAGATCAGAGCTGAAGAAGGCTTCAGTGAGAGGCAGCTCATAAACAAAATGTTTTCTTTTCTGAATAGTCTGATGGATAAAACTGCCTGCATGTGTTGCATTTATGGTTTAAAGGAGATTCTAGGAGCAGAAATCTTAGACTTGAATTATTACCTCTAATTCCCTGCTATTCATTTTCATGCTATTGTAGGACGCTTACACTGTCAGCCAAGCCAGGTCTCAACCCTTTCTGAATCCAACTTGTCTACTGTTAAGAGGTCTTGAAACGGCATTTTTGTTGTGTGAGCGCTTGAAACTTTTTCACTTGTAAAATGGTTATTTACTTCAGAAATGGTTTGTAGCGATAAACACTTCAGGGAATGACTGCACAAAGTGGCACTAATATTAAGGCACATACCTGGCTTCAAATTGATGCATGCACACAGTTAAGATCCGCTCTCACAGGCAAGATGTTTATGTTGTAATGAAAAGCCAGTTGCCAGCTGTGCCCCCCAGCTGTGCATGCCATTCCTTACTTAAGGTGAAAAGAAAGGACTGGAAGAGGAGTAGTATAACAAAGCAGATCGAAGAAGAGATATGGAAAGCTATTCATTGGCCTCATCCTGCTTTTTAACTAATCAAAAGAGAATATGAGTGAAAGGATTGTCAGAGAGTCTGATCCTGGTAAGATGTGAACTGCATGTAGGAGGATGGATTTTGTGATTGTCAATGCACTGAAAGGTTAATATGTTAGAAGTGAAGTTTAAAAGTCAGACGAAGGAAGCATCAATAAGTATTATTTGTATTAATGTAACTCAGAGAGCCCAAGTCATGGGTTAAATTGTACCATAGTCCTGGGTTGTAAGCAGAAATGGTAACTGAACCATTTAATGTAATGGATAATCTATATAGGGTGATGGTGTCAGGAGACAAAAGGCAATATTATAGGATTTGCCAATGTATTCACTCTTGAAGTTAATTTGCATTCTTATTTCTATGTTGAAACCTGTTTAGACCTCTTGACCATCAGCTGTGCTGCAGACAGCTGTGTAGGCTTCTCCGTGCATAGTTCATCTGAAGTATTGTACTATGGAAAAAACTAATCTCTCCATTTGAGCTTACAAAATGGGGCAGATCCTAAAAAAGCCAAAACTCTCTTCTGAAATAGAGGAGTATCTCGTCTGTTTTCCATCAGTGAAGTTAACGTGTCTTATTTTTTCCATTTGTCCTTCATTCCAGATCTCTATTCCAAAGATCCAGCAAAAATACCATTAGTCCCTGGAAGCATAAGCAGGTCACAACTCAAATGAGCTCAGAATATTGTTCCCAAGGGAACCAAGAACTGTGTCACACTTGCTCAATTTCAACATACATATATTCAGAAGTCTTGGAAGAAAGGATATACATTGGAAGTTATATTCTTAATATAGTCAAATGTGATGAAATATTTTATTATGTGACAGCTCAGCTTGAAAGGGAAGATAATACCTTTTCTTCCCATGACTTATTTACAGATGAAGGGGTGCAGGACTAAAAATAAATTCTAAGAAATAGAACACTATTAACATGTAACTATTCAATACTGAAGATACGAATGGAGCAAAAACCTTAATTATGAGAACAGGTTGGATGGTTGATAAAATATGGTTGTAGGCTCTGCAGATGAAGGTTGATAAAAATGAATTTGTGTGTCTGTAAGCATAGCACATGGTTGTGATCTTTGAGCAGATGCTGATGGGAAATGCTATTTAATGGCGGGGTTTGAAGACTCTACCAGCACTTAGTGACATGTGCAAGCAGGAAAAAAGCATTACAGAAAGTTTCATATTTACAAAAAAAAAAAGTGATGCAAAAAGTGATGCATGCAGTTGCCTGGAGCAACAGAATATTTTTTCTGACTAATTTTGCTGCATTAGAGCTGTGTAGAGCTGAACTGCTGCTGCTAGAGAAGAAAAGGCCAATGTATGGGAGGGCAAGTTTTTCCAGGGCTGAGATGGATGGCTGTTCCATGTAAAAGCACTAGCTGAGCTTAAAAAAATCTTTGCTTACCTTGACCATGGCAAGAATAAGTCAGGCTCTGCAGTTCTCTTTCCCATTCTCTCGCATCTCTTCATACAACAGGAGCTGCCCTTCCCCAGCTAAGCCTCACTTATTTCTTGAGCAGCAAAGCTCAATTTTGACTATGCATTGTAAGGATTTTAGCCAGCAGCAGGAACTGCCTTTTCAACTGGCTGCTTGTTGCAAAAGTAACCAATATTCAACTTCATGAAGTTAAAAGTTGATGTAATGCCTATGAAAATGTTCATTATTGGGAATACCTGTAAAACTGCTTTGACTAGTTCTTAAGCAGTGCCTTCAGTTGCTTCTGGTTTTGTAATGCTTGTCCAGTTGATAAAATGGTATTTTGTCCCTAGCAGGTTACAAAGACCTTTCAGGGAAGGAGGTATACATATATGATTCTATTAGGTAAATACCTGGTTCTGAGCTATATGAAAATGTGAGTAATTCAAATAAAGCATTTCCCAGTACAGTCCTCTGTGTACATAAGGAGAAAAAGATCTCTGGTAATTAATAACAAACGGATCTAAGTGGCAAAAGAAATTAGTAGCTCATACAGCTCTGCACATTAAGCAGAAAGATATGTGACTGCACATGCCCATTCCCATGTTAGTAGTGATACTGGTATAAACAACACTACATTGTTCCTTTAACTCTGAATGTTAAGTAGCATCTGTGGTAGCTTTTGCGTGTTGTTTTCATCAAGGTAAAAGTCTTCTAGTCTGAAAATGCTTTCTGACTTAGATCATAGTGTCAGCAGAACAGAAAGTTACCTGTTAAAAAGCAGCATGCTCATTGTGCCCAGATACATGTGGTTTTTTAGGTAGCGGGGAAAAAGGAAATGTTTCCTACCGTTTTCGATAAGATTTATTGAAGGATATTTACACAGTTTGAAACAAAGTTAAAGGAAGTGCTTATCTTGCTAAAATTAGGGAAGTTGAAAGGTTTGTGACGTGCAATTTACTACATGTAAAAAGGTATTTTGGTGGCAAAGCTAAGAGGCGACAGCATGGGCACTCAAAAAATAGGCTTTGAAAGGAGGAATTGAGTAATTACTGCTTGTCCTGACTGAAGACATAACAAGGAAGACCTGAATTTAGTTTATTCCTACTGTCTTACTGCTTTTTGATTGTCTGCCACAAGTCTAATTATAGCACTTAAAGGAGCGTAGAGTTTTTCCTGCCAAAGTTGCATCCTGGAGTAGATAACATGTAAAAGGCATTTCCATTTCCTGTTACACCAAATCTGTTGTGTTCTCAGGATTTTCGGCCTTTTTTTTTCCTTTAATAGGTAATTTCAAAACATTTTTGGCTTATTTTGGGTGTGGGATGTTTGGGATTTTGTTTGGAGGGTGTGCTTGCCTTTTTTGGGTGGTAGAACATGACTTCTTGGGCTGTTAAGTAAATGTTTTACCTAATGCTTCCCAGAACTGTTCAAACATGGAGAGGTATTCATTGCCCTTTTTAAAGATGCTCAGCAAACTTTTGTAGCTCTTAGAGGAGAGGAAAAGGGGTATTTTCGGGTATGCCCTTATCTTGCCCTTAAGGAAATCAATGTCATCTTTCATGGGAGTACTCCTCAATTAGAAAAGAAGGATGAGAGTATGCTGTAAAGGGACCTTTAGAGTTCATTGTGTTTAAATGTTCTTTCATGCAAAATGCGCATGCAAACATAGTAGCGAGTGTGTATTTATGCACTCTAAATGCAATTTACACTGATGCAAAAAACCTTAGCTCTTTCGGTCAGTTTGGTCCTAAAGGCAATGTTTGTAATCCCTGCTCTGTTTTTTCAACCATGAGTAGACAAATAGCAGGTTTTATTTGGTTACTGTTTGTGCCCATGAACCAGGTTTTGAAAGGAATGTAGCCAACTTATACAGCAGGTCCACACTGTCTCCTAGTTGAGATTCAGCGCATATCCCTTTATCTTCAATGAGTGTTTGATGAATTGTACTAAGGTTACTTTCTAAGTGGGTCATTATTTTCCTTACTGTTAGAGGAGTTTTTGAGCGCAGCTCTAAAATAACTAACTACACTCATGCTCCTGAGGGTGTATTTTCTATTGCCAGTTAGGAAGATCCGCAAAATTCCCCAGAATGATATAGGTGTTGAATAAATAAAATATCCTGCAAGTTTAAGTTTGATCTGATGAGGATGAAGCCATTAAAGTTGTTTCCAAATACTGAATGCCTGTGAACTTTCCTGAGGCCAACAGGTAAAAATACTCTTATTAAAACAAAACAGTTACAAATGTACACCATGCTTTGTATTATACAGAATGGGGAAGAAATTCCCCTCTTTAACCCATCAAGAAGCTCCTACAGATGTAAAAGACAGTGTTCCACGATGCACAATCAAATTAATACTGCTGGCAATCAAGAGTAATGATAAAATAGAGTAAAGCACACAGGTGTCAGAATTGAATTTTCTCGCTCTCACCTCTGTATCTCAAAAGCAGTTTGTGTTAGTGGGATAGAAGAATTTGCCTGCCTTGTGCTGTGAAGATTAGACTAGAGATTTTACAGCTGAAATGAGGTCCTTTGAATTTAAAGTGGAGAGGAGACAGTGACTGATAGGATGTGGAATACACCTTTAAGAGTAGAAGAACAGGAAGAAATACAGAAGTCAAAAGTGTTTGCTGGAAGGAACCATGTAAAAATGGAGATAACTGTCATGGCTAAATTGTGCATAAACACTCCGTGGAATACTTTAGTTGGCAGCAGATAGGAATAAACTGGCTGAGGCTGACAAAGGGTACTAAGGAAATGACACAAGCGCTAGTGACTTCCATGCTACCTTCCATTTCTTTTGGGCATTTTTGTTATTTTTGACAAGTGCAAAGTATTAATGAATTAAGAAAGCAGTTCAGATGATGCATCATAAAAATGTTTCTGGATATGGTATTTCCAAAGACAGCTGGAGAACATGATCCAGCTTTCTTTGAATGAAAACCAGAGGGCATTTGTTGAACTTGGCTCACTGGAGTTGAGAAGCAAACTTGGGCTTTTCTCAGATGTAATATTGCAAATGACAAAACGTATGCTGGAGAAGGGGTGGGGAATGTTTGAGAGACAATGTAAAACAGTGCTCTTCCATGTGTACAACTGAGGAAATACAAGAGATAAATGTGTTTGACCAGAGATGGAGGGGAAGCTCACTCTCTGATCTTTAATCTCCAAGAGCTTTTTCATTGTTGGTGCTCCTTGTAATATGCTACTTTAGCGAGCACTTAAACGCTTATTGTCACTTATGTGCCTGTTAAAGGTATTAAATGCTTTGCTTTCTACATCTCTTCTGCTCTGTCTGACGTCTTCTGTGTTAGGCAAGAGAGGCTATTGCTGCTGAGACATACCAGCATTTATGGAGTCTCTGAGAAAGGTGTGTGCCTAGCCTAGGTGCTTTCAAACATACCAAACAGTGGTTCTCCACAGGGAAGAACCTAAGAGCAAGTAAAGAAGAGATTATGTTGGGGCAGAAACCCCAACTCACACGTGTTTGCAGTAGAACAAGCAATGGCAAGATCTAGTGGCTCCAGTGTTACTATTGCTTTGTGAACTAGGGTCACTTCACAGCACTCTGTGAACCCCAGCTCTTGCTATGTTATCTCATGTCTCAATTGTCCATGTCAGGAGGACAGAACATATTAGTAAACAGAGTAAATTATCTACAGTGGGAAAGATAAATCAGTAGCACTGAAATACAAGCAGCCAAAGTCCGCTTAACGTCAACAGTCCCAAACAATATATATCAAACAGAAATCATAGATAATACAGCCTGCTGTAAGAAAACAGTTGATGGTTCAGTGTCCCATCCCTGAGTCACAAATGGAAATGGTATACTGGGTACAGAGTGGCACAGAGAGAAGGTGGTGTTGCAGTATGAACATCCTTGTACAGGGCTGCTATTATGTCTTGCATTTTAGGGACTGATTCAGCTCCTGCCCTGGGCAAGAGCAGCAATAAAGGGTAGCCTGATCTGTTTTCACATGTGCTTAGTAACCCTGTGGGTTGTTGCAGAGGTTGGAATTGCAGTTCACAGTTGTAGTACTAGTCTCATTCCCCCCCCCCCTCCATTTTATGATGTACGTATCAGTGTTGCTTTACATCAGTGCTGTGGCATTCACCCAGAATCTGTGACTCCTAAGTGAAAAAACGTGCAGGGTAAATATTACCTTAAATAATATCAGAAGGTGCTAAATAGCAAAACTTTTTTACCAATCTAGAAATGAACATTAGAAACATTTTGCTGAGTACTGAGAATAAGTACTGTACAAGTGCTTTTATAGGTTAAAACGGTACACATGACAAATGTTGTCTTCCTGTAGCTCTCATTAATCTGTCTCTACGTTTTTGCAGACAGCACTGCACATCAGAGAAGCAAGATGCCTACTAAGATCACATTATAAATTCTCAGCGTATTTCTGCTTTGTTTTTTATTGCTTCCTTGCTTGGCTTGACATTTTCATGCGCGTAAAGTATGGTACCAGCATCCAGTTGTTCTCACACAGCTTTACAGAGGGGAAAAAAGAAGTCATTGAAAAAGCATGATGGAAATTTGACAGAAAATCCTGGAAGCCAAGCTATAGATGGGGTGGATTTGAATTTTTGCCCCCTTCTGTTCTTATCCAGGAGCAGATGCATTGGTCAGTTCAAAGAAAACTGCGCTGCGGTTTTGCCAATATCTTCAATAGCTGTTAATGCAATGCAGTATTTCCTGATGTATGAGGTTATTTTGCTGCCTATACTATGGTGAAATGCTGAAAATGTGAGTGTACATCTTAACGTCCTGCAAATGGGAGAGTGATTATTCTGTTCTTGCCTCAGAGGAGGTGTCAGTCCTGAGTTTGAGTGGGGTCACAAGACCAAGTCATTAAGTGTACTATCCTTGAATGCTTTATAGGAGAGCAAATCATACCCACTGAATAAATATTAAAGAGTATGTAATTATTCTCATGTAAGTATAGCTAGACTATATTAACTTAATTTGCAAAAGCTATCTCAGACTAAATCTGCTATGAATTTGTTCATTCTTCCTGTCCCTGTGGTGTTTCATTCTTGTATTTCCTTTAATTCCATCAGTCAGTGCTGTTAGAAATATTGATGTATGATAGAGAAACCAAAGTTATGATATGGAGCAATATCAAATGCTCATCTGTATCCTCTGGATTTTCAGAAAAGGATTATAAAGATTTCGATACAGTAAATTTGCATATATAGTAAGAGGTTGATGCAATCCTGGTAAGGATTTGTATAAGAGCAGCCCAGGGGATAAAAATATTAAAATCCAAAGCGCTAATTGAAATTTCATTTATTCTGGAATATATGGTTCAGGTTTTTTTCGTCCTTTGCATGAGAGATGGTTTATTTCAGCTTAGGTTGCTCTAATTGCGTGAGGTTAGTTCTGTTGCTTGCTTGTTTGGATTTTTTGTGTGCAAGCAACATGGGGAAGATATTCCAGAATGTGCAACAGGCTCAGCATTCCCTGTCAGTTCGCTCTTGAAATGAATATAGGCAACAATGTTTGCTTTGTGCTTGAAGCTTTCAAGGGTTCAGAGTTTTAAATTGGTCCAATTGCTAATTGATGATGCATAAAATTGTACCATAAAACACAATGTGAATTTCTTCACAAGCATTCAGTGAGGATACAATGTATTTCAGAGATCTGCCGCATAATGAATCTTATGCTGGATCTTTTTAATCATCTTAAGTGATCTAATTAAGTGTTTTCTCAATTGGATAATATTTCCTAGGAAGTGACAGTTTACTTTGGTACAGGGCTACCTTCACACTTGTCTTTTTAAAGGAGGTGCTTAGTGAATTCACGTACCTCCTTAGCCCCTATATGAGGGTATATTTTACTGTTACGTCTTCTCCTGTGAAATGAAAGTATATGCCATAAACCCTATGGTGTCACCTCAACTACAAATGTTCTTAGACAGAGTAGAGACTAGTGCTTTGTTGACTTTATTATTGATCACAGTAGATCAGAAAATCAGATCTCTCTATTCAGACCACTCTGATGTTCAGAAATGCTGGTTTATGCAGGAGTTGTGCTCACCTCTAATCTCTACGGACTCCGTAGCACATCAGGTTCGCTTGTTAGCACTTGAACAGAAACAGACCAGGAAGGAACTCATTTAATTTATAATGTACTGAAAGAGAATAAACAAACCTTAAAAAAAAAAAGATTGTTTCACCATAAAATATTAAAAGTTAAGTCTCCAATTGAATTATATTGGGTTTGGAGGCTCTGCTTTTCATTTTTACTCCAAGTTTTATGTTGTAAAATGCTAACTGAGGGAGTTGCAAACAGTTTTAATTGACGTTGGCCACCTTGTGTTGTCCTGAGTAGGTAATGGTTTAACCACAGCAGAAAGCTTGCAAAAGCAACAAACCAAACCCAGGTGGTTGATTTAACTGAGTGGAGAACAATTGTTTGCCTGAGCATGTTGAAAGTATTCAAGAAACTTTGGGGAAAATAGCTGAATTTAAAAACTCTGTTTGAAATGTTCTGCCCATAGAGTTGTGGGGGGTTTATCTTCTTACCACCGCTAGGAATATCTCTAAAACATTCAGTCACAGAGATATCACATTGGCAGCGGAAGCTATAACCCCATTCAGTTTTTATGGATAAAACCCTTGGATGGCTTCTGCAATGGAATTCAGTATGCATAGTTAAAAAAAAAAACAGAAGAAGAAAAGGAAAACCTGCTGTGGAGTCCTGCAGAGCTGTGTGAAGGGGGAGCACAGGGCAAGTTCTCTTTGTGTGTAGAGGTTTTAGTGACTCTTCAAGATCATCTAAGTAGAAAAGGAAAATGGTATTTCAGAGCTCTTGAAAATCTGTGTAAAAATGGAAAGATGGAAAGTGGCTTCAGCCTCTTCTCCAATTTGGTCATTTCAGTGTCATTCTTGACATTAAGCTTCCAAGTTGTGCCAAATGGCAAGCACGTTGAACAAAATGTAATCTAAATCCAGCACAGTCTTGATACAGCTGGAATACAAGTGCCCATCAAAAAATACTGTGATTTAATCGTCTATTTATTATTTCAATATGTATCTTAAAAATCAGTACAGAAAGAGAAATGGAATATTAACTTTCCTTTGCAGTCTTTTATACTTTATTGGAGTATCTTGTTTAACTGCCAGAAATAACAAGTGTCTTCTAGAATAAAATACTCCTTCTGTTAACATAGGGCTCATGACAACCTGCTAACCCTGGAGATTTAAGCTATGTTATCTAACAGTTGTAAGTGGTGGCAGAAGAATGTTTCTGTTCTGTTGTTAGTCATATGCCAAGCACCTCAAAGAAAAGGGATATTTCAGTCTCGAGAGCTAAAAAGCTCTCATTGGAGTTTCTTCATTGGGATTTCTGCTGGAACTTCTGTCAGAGGTTTTAGAATCTATTTCTTTGTCTGTGTGTAAGGGTTTGAGTGGTTTGGATGATTCCACCCCTTAGTGAAATGATTCCAGAATTGTTGCCTAAATGCCTGTGCTGGCATGGTTATAATGGCTTAGCTCACCATTTTGTGTGCATCAGAATTGTCTGAACCATGACTGTCTTCTTTCCTATCTGTGTGAGGTATCTTCTTCAAAGTATTCTTGATTGGTTTTAGTAAGAACGTTCTGATTACTGCTCTTCAGTTCAATGCTTTAGTCCTATTTTTTATCATTTATTGTTTTAGTCCTACTGACTGTGTTGCCTTAGTAAATCCATTTGATGGATTATTTTCTTCTGCACTTGTTTTATAGCTCAAGATCAGAAGTTTGTACTAATTGCTTTGATTCTCCTTATCAGTCTTTATTTATTGGTTACATTTTTGTTGGTATCACATTGTTAACTCCACTTCTGGTTTTGACCTTCCCCAATGTTTTTCTTCTTTTCTTCCTTCCTCAGCCTTTATCAGTGAATGTGATTTTATTTTGTTCAAAATGTTTCATTTCAGAGGTGAATGTTCTTGTCCTGCATGCTTTTGCCTCTTTTTAATGTCATAATCTTGTCAAGCTATTGTCAGTGATGCCCCGTAATTTACATTTTAACATTTCTTTTCAGTACTGTGCATGTGGATCAGTTCATAAGTATTCACAAATCATCACCACTGAGACACATGCATGCATACCTCCATAGCCCAGGAAAATACATCAGCTGAAACATTAGCAATATGTTTAATCAGCAGTACTGCCAGAGCTTATCTGAGTAGCAGAAATTGAAGGTCTTTGGTTGAGCAGTAAATTCTGCAATGCAGAATACTTCTAAAGAATAAAAAATGTAACAAATTAAGGGCACCAAACTAAACTTACAGTCGGTATTAACAAATGGGCAGTGTGAAAACTGCCTGGAAATTCATACCTGTAAGAAACAACTTTAAAACTGTTCTAATTGAGCATGAGGTAAGACATCAACGCTGTCTGGTTGCTGAGGCTGGCTGTCTTCAGTAGCTTGATGGTTTTCATATGCTCACTATATCCATTCTGTACAGTGAATTGGCTACTTGCTATTGAAGTGACCATGGTAAAAGAGGGGGAATAATAGTCCTGAATGTTAAATCTACTTGCTTTCGCTACAGATGCTCACTAAACTGGAAATCATTGTGGTGCATTTAGACTCTCAAGACTGGTAGTATTGCCGTCATATGGATGTCATAGGCAATCAGTATAATCACTGGTACACAAATGGTTCACTGGTAATCTTATTCTTATGTGAACTCAGATTTCCACAAAGCAGAGAACTAGGCAAAAGCAAAAACAAAACCCAGAGCTAATTCTGTAAATCATTTGCTAATTAGAGTTCCAAGTCAGACTGCTTCAATGTCTGCTTCATTGGTTTGACCTAATTTGTTCCTGAAAGAAAGACAAACAACTTTCTTCAGGGTGTTGTTTCTTGGTGACAAAGGATCTCAGAATTATGTGTCCCCTTTAAAAAATTAAGACAACCAATAGCTCTGGAATAACATGAGAGTTTTTTTGTGCACTCATCTTTTCTATAGGACTTTACTGGGGATCAAGATCGACACACATTCCTGAATAGATTTAGAAAACAGGAACTTACATACCCAAGTTTGCAGTTTGGGGCACAGTTTAGCAGTCAGGTCTTGGAAGGTTAAGTGATGCATCGTGGCTTATGTCTCGTGGCAGGAGCACTTCCTTTACAAGTTAATTTAGAGGTCTGGCTGTTGAAATAACATCATCCTGCTCAGCTTGGAAATTTTCTTCTTCATACCAGATGTTATTCATGTGTCTAAATTCAAATAACACACAGAATAACCTATTCCATGGATTTATTGTATCTTGTCATATCTAGTCTCTAAAGGAGCGCTTTCTGAAGCCTCTTGGAAGAGCACTTTGATTTTTACTCCTGCTGAGTCAGCAGCAGTTTAACTTCTCCAGGGTTTGAGAGTGACAACTACATTATTTATAGGCTACAGGTGTTTATACCTATTTTACCCTAAAGCATATGAATTCCTGCTAGCAATTAAAGACAGCAGTTTTCATACTACAGTCACTTGTAGGCGGTAATTAGAGCTTCTTCCCATTCCCCCATAATGAAGAAACAAAAATGTTGCTGATAGCTCCTATGCAGTACTTTGTAACTTTTTAAACCTAAAAAGTGTCACTGTTAATTGATTAAGAAATGCTACTTTGATAAAATCAAGTTGGTTTGATTTCATACTAAGAATGCAATTTGTTTGTCGTCAGCAAGTAATGTTCTGACTGCTAATACATGATCTCATGGTCTACACAGCTCTGGGATAACTGTTTCTTTTATTGCTGTTCTTGTTTGAAGGACAGAGTCTTCTGTGCATTTGGCTCCGAATTTTTTGTCCTGTTTTATTGAAACAGATTGCAAAGAATTTTGTTGTCATCAGTGGCTTCAAATGTATTCAAGTATTATGAAAGAATTAAAGGAAAAGTAAATAAAAGCAGCAGAAAGCAATTATTTATAGCAAAAATAGCCATCAGTTGCTATGGAAAATTATTTCAAGAACCATTTCCGAACAGTAAGCCTGTATGGCTTTTTATCATAAATATCTGGGGAAGGATACGTTTTGCTTGATTTAATGTCATTTGTTCCCTAGTGGGTGATATAAATGGCAGCAAATTCAGGTTCTTTGTCCTTTCCAAGTAAATTTTTTTGATGTTTTAACAGTAGTTTAATGTAAAATAGGAGAATTTCTATCCATGTTAAATGTAAGGCTGTATATAAAGCCTTCTTGCACCTAAATGATACATCCTGTCTCTTCTAACTCTGCATACTCCATGGTTTTAAATTTCACTTTGTTTAAATTTTTCCTTAAGACACTCAGCACCACCTTTACATGATACATCATGTCCTTACCTTCTCCTCGGTCAGAAGAATTCAATCACTTAGCTATAACGGGCTTCACGTTTCCAAAGCGGTATTTCTAGGATCCTAGTCATTAATAATAGGTAAGGCAGTGATCTGGGGAGGCTGCTAGCAGAAACAACAGCAAAAATTCAGTGCCACAACTAGGATGTGTTTAGTGTAAACTGGCTTAATGGCAGTGAGTGAAACAGTCATTTAGTGTGGGAACACTTCAGTTTTAAGCACTGAGTGCACTGAACTGACATGACCAGTCCTGGTAGACTGCTCATCTGAAGCTAGTAACTTCTTTCACAGAATTTGGTTTTGTTAATAAAATAGCTTAACATCTTCTTTCTTTTTTAGATTTATGCCTTAATAACGCCCAGAGTAGAGAGTTTTGAGAATACTCGGTTTATTCTTGTTTCTATGTGACAGGTCCATTAGCTAGAGCTTTATGTGCTTGCTTACCATATTTAATACTGATTTCAGTTGGTGACCCAGGTTGTTAAGCTGTGAAAATACAGGTTCATTAAACTGAAGTATGCATAACTTAGAGGCAAGTTACATTGATGATTAAATGATTTTGCAAGTGGAAAAAAATACAAGCTTTATGCAGACAGAGAAGATAACATGAAGATAGGGTAAAAGGGTAAGAGAAGGAAGGACAGAGGTCAGCTTGAACAAAAAGATGAAAGGAGGTTTCTTAACTTCACTAGTGCAGAAGGAAAAAACATATTTAGGTGTTCTAATTTTATGTGGAAAATGGTCTTTAATGAGAACAAAATGTTTCAGGATATATTGTTTAAGTGATCTGAGGTAGCCTTTTTTTTGACTTGAACCTTACAGTTATAGCACCATTGGCATTTATCAGTCAAGTCTAGAATAACAGTGACTTTGAAAAGTTCTGAGGAGGAGAAATGTGTGGCAGAGCTGTCTGTCTGTAGCCTGTGTGGAAGTTCCATTGATGAGGATCCTTCCAAAATGGATGTGAAGTGACTTCTTCCCATTGAACCTGGAGAGGAGATGGCTGTAGGGAAACCTTATTGCAGCCCTTCACTGTGTAAAGGTGGAGAAAGTCCTTTTTACCACACCCTGTAGTGACAGAACACAAGGGGCAACAGTTTTAAACTGAAAGTGGGTAGATTTATATTGGACATGAATAAGAAACTTTTCACTATGAGGGTGCTGAGGCACTGTCAGGGGGTGCCCAGAGAAGCTGTGGCTGCCCCATCCATGACAGTGTTCAAGGCCAGGTTGGACACAGGGGCTTGGAGCAAGCTGTTCCAGTGGAAGGTGTCCCTGCCTATGGCAGGAGGGCTGGAGCGGAATGAGCTTTGAGGTCCCTTCAAACTCAAACCAGTCTGGGATCCTATGAAAGTTGACTTTTGAGGTATCATTAAATGGGGCTGGCATTAGCGTTAGTTATATTTGCTGGGTTTATTTTGGCGTGCTTCATATCGAGCGCATGTAGAAAGGGCTGTCTGATAGCATGGTATTAATGACGTGATTTCCTGAGTGTGCATCTAGGTCAGCTGCCGTGAAAATGAGGGACCAGAATTCCAGAAGTTACCAGGTACATATTAACCTGCATTGAGTCCTGAGAAAGCAATTAGAATTTGATTTGTTTAGCTTGAAATTTGATAAGCAAGTGCCTAGAAATGGCACAATGCTCTTCTATGTAATATATTAGGTTAGCAACACATTTAGGTGTAAAACCAAACAAAGTTTAGTCATTCAAAAAAACATTTAACAGGTCTAATTGGGAAGTGGTATCAAAATGGATTATTTTCTAACTTGTTAGACAGTGTTTATCACAAACAGCAGAGCAGACAGTCTGCAGGGCATTGATTGTGTCCCACTTTAGCTGTGCTGGGATAATGAGTAGTCGATGTTCTAATAAAAAAAGTTGGAAATAAAATGAAAGTGATTACGAAAGCCGTAAGCATTTAAAATTGTTCTTAATGATGTAGCTACAGTTTCTGTTACTGGAATAGCTTTTGCTGCCTTACGCTGGTTTCTACTCCGGTTGTCTGGTTACAAATGATGTTCTCCTCTACACTGAATTAAGGATTTAGAAATAGCTTTTAAAATGAACCTAATGAAATGCTTATTAATTTCCTAATAATTATCACAACATATTGGGTTTTACCAGAGGTTTTCCAGCAAAAAGGTGCTTTGCCCTTTTAAAGAGGTTAGGAAATTGAGGTAAGGGAAGGTTAAGTAACTTGTTTAAAGTCATTGAGCCCAGATTACAGTCACGATCTTAATTTGCTGAGCCATGCATTGCTTCATTTTAGCATGCACATTAGATAGAGCACGATTCTTTGATAATCTTTCATTCAACTGGAGATTGACTGAAGTCGCAGGGGAAGAAAAAAGTTGGTGTTTGATCTATCTGGGGCAGTTCATATTCATTTAGCAGCTTTTTTTCCTGCTGTCATTTTAAAAGGGGGCGAAAGGAACATGGATTATTACAGAGGAGGCTGTACTGCTAGCTCACATCATGGTTATGTGTTCTCCAGATGAGTTTTATCTCATTTAATTCTCTTTGGGTTTATCCACTATTGTAGGAGAAGTCAGTGGTCTCACTGACTTTGCACACCAATGTCCTGGTCTGTTTTCAAAGTTATAGTTGGTTGAGGATGTGCCATTTTATGCAAGCAGGTAAAATTTCTGCGTTATCTTGGATTTGTAAATGTTGCATATCCACTTCTGTCATGATACTTGATCGACTGTCTTCTGTAGGTCACTTCAGATTTCCTCAATTGTATTTTAGTCTAGTGCAATTCAATGCCACTTAAACATTTACTCCTTCCTAAAAAGTCTTTTCTCTGCTCTATTGTCTGCACTTTCAATGACCAGAGGTGTCTTTTCTCTGTAACTATATCTTCCTTAGCAAACTTCTGTGATGTACTTTGTTAACAGGCTTTTTGAAAGAAGTTAGATACTATCTTCATGCTATTTCAGAGGAGGAAACCTGTGTGAGTAGAGGAGCGTAAGTCCCTGGGAACCTGGAGAAGAATCACTACTTCTTCACTCCATATAAAATAGATAGAAAGTTGTAAGACTAAATAAAGCTTGAGATCAATCTATTGATCTGTTTTTCATTCCACATCAGGAAGCTATTAAATTGCAGATCTCAGCGTTAATTTGAATTTTTCATTAGTATCTTGACAATTCATTTGGGTCCTGAATAAAACTGGCAAACCACTCTCAGTGGGGTCCAGTCTAGCTCTGGAGCCTTGCTGATGATTCTTGCATGACTTGGTTTTAGCATTGCTTATTTTAATGCTTCCACCTCTTGTCTATGTGCTGTGGCTTGGGAGCTGGAGCACTTATCTTGCAGCCTTTACAGAAAGGGTGAACACTTTAATATTTAAGCAGTTTCCCTTGATGCCTTTATACTTCCTTTTTTTTTCTGGGAGACTTTGATTCTGTCACGGGCTCTGAGTTTCTATATGCTTAGAAACATAAGTTTGTTCCTTGGTTAATTGCTATCTCATGCTTTTTAAACTTTCAATTTCCACCACACTTTTAATCTGCTGTCCTTTTACATATTGTCCCTTTTCCAAGTTATTTTGTCTTTAAAGACAAATCCTCTGGGACAAGTGGGCCTTAGTAGGACTTGCAGTTGTTGCCTGGATATGGTGCAATGTGCAGACAGATTAATTCAGGGATGGGTTCAGAAGCTGTGAAACAATGCCTTTTAAAAAGTCACCTCAGAAAACAACTTTGGGTATTTGGAACTAACGAACATTTACCTCCCTGGATAAAGAGGTTTTTGCTTTTAAATTAAAGTAAGCAAACAAACCCAGAGATGGAGCCAACGAATAGCACAAACAAAAAAAGCTCTTTTGGTCAAGGTGAAAAACCTGCAGACAAGAAACCAGTGGTGAAGGACTGGTATGTGAAGAAGTTATGTGAATTCAGAGAACAAAGAATGTGGCATGGAGAGCTAGGATCTAGCAACAGGGGATGGCAGAACACTGCTTATTTCCTAAGTAGTCTGCTACCCTGCTGCTTTGTCATTCAGCTGTACTCTGGCCAATGCTTAGCAGGAATAGCATTCTGTGTCAAAAGGATTTAGAAGAATTTTGTTAGAAATATATCATAAATACTCTTTACATTACACCAGAATCTGTTGTTAATCCTTTAAAGAGGAGGAGAAAAAGTCTCTTTACCAGGCTGATATTTCTAGCAAGGATTCCACATAGAAGCAAAACGTTTTGCATGCAGACTTTTCATACATAAATGAAATGTTCTCTAATCATGTAATCTGTTTTTAAAGGTACAAGTTCCTTTACCTGCTGCACCAACATCTGCTTGCCTTTATTCAATTAAACAGCTGCAGTATGTTAAAGGAGTTTGTGTCGACTTTCCTCTTCACTGTGATTTATCCAAACATCATCTGCAACAGAATTCTTTACCATGCTACTAGGCACTTAGCCATCTGAAGATGGGTAATTAGGAAGTGTCCTTGCTTCTGGATCTAAAACCTTATTCTGCAATTATTCTTTTCAATCAGAACAGAATGTAGTCTGGGAGTGTTTCTCTCTTGTATTAGCTTCTGTTACAATTAAAAGGAATGCTAATTATCTCCTTCTGCTTTCTCTGGCCTCAGACTGGCACAAGGATCTGGCTTCCTATTAATCCAGCCAGTTACTGCTGGTGGTCTGGTAACTGCAGCTTTTCTGACTAGCGTAGTTCTGTTTGTTTGAATTGTGTGCTTTTATCTCATGAGTTAATATTTTCATGTCTTAAAGAACCAGAAACTGGAATCAAAAGACTGAAGGTCGAACATCAAATGATGAATCAGCTCAGCAACTGGTTTTTGTTAATCTCATTGTTAGAATACCTTCATAATTTTAGGTGTCTGGCTCATGGGTTTTGAAGTTTGAGCTTGGCAATACTTAACTTTATGATCTGCAGGGATAAACACTGACCTGCTCCAGTTTTCTTACAGTGATAAAACTCTTCTCACTGAAGTGGTTGATGGCAAGCTTAAGGGAAAAGCACTGAACCGAACTGTACTTGGTCTATACTTCTGTCCATCTTGATACATTTGTAATTAAAATTTCCATTTCATGTTAGCTTTTGCATAAAGATTTTTGTCAGTGCAAGCAGTATATTTGCAAACTCTGTTGCCTAACTGTAGCTTTGAGATTAATGATTATTTAAGTCCATATAAACTGTTTTCATAAAAGAAAACTATTTTTGCCATCCTTTATATGAGGAGGGCCTTGTAGAGTAGCTCCCAAGGTAAAGAATCTGGTAATTGAGATGCTAACAGATCCATAACTTCACCCTATTATTATCTAAATCATTTTGTAGTTATTCAGCATAGTCTCTTTTCAAATTCCTTAGTGAATTGGTCTTCCCAGTGCAGAGGATCTTGATGAAAAGAATCAATTAAGCCTGGAAAAGCTCTCGTGGTATAAATATCCTCAGTAAATAAATTGTTATTGTATTAGATAAAACATGCTGATTTAAAACAGTTGATAAACCCTGTCTCTAGTCTGTGGCATATTCTCTGGAAAAACTCCCGGATTTCATAGAATGAATAATGCATGAGTATCTCTTTATGTGATTGAGTTGACTGGTTGTGATGTATCTGAATATTCTCTTGTTTGATTCTGATTTGTTCCCTATTGAGAGCTCCCTAGCCAGTGCCTTCCAAGGCAGTAGAACAGCACTGGATTTCTGCTCTCAGACTAGCGCAGTGCATTGTCTTCACATTAGACAGCATCGGTGATGAGAGCAATATTTAATTTTGAAGGTACAGTCATTGTAAAATCAAAGAGGTGAAGTGATGAGATCAAGGATGTTCTGGAATGTTAGTGTAGTTATTACTGTCACCCACCTTGTCAAACAGAGATAATCCACTCTGCCTAGCTTCCAGCATAGAAGGCTGGTTTGCTATCATAATTTCCAGGTGTTAAGATGCTATTTAATTCTCACTTTCTATCTTCTTAATTTTTCTAGAATCAAGTTTTAGTATGTTGTATTTTCAGTTTCTCCTGCGTGTACAAATACAACTACATGCCATAAAAATCTTTCATGCGTATTTGTGTTGTTACCAATAAGACTTGTGCAACCATGTGTACTTCCAGGAAGGCGCTCTTAAGAGGTTGTCCTGAAACCCCCATTTAGGGTATTTTTTTAAAAATCAGGGTTCTGATATTAAAATCGCTGAGAATAAGGGTTAGAGGATCATTCTATCAGTTATGACACAGGGTTATTTAAATTGTGTGGAGCTCAAAGTGTAGATACCCAGGAGGTGGTAAGGAAGCAACTTAGGAAAGGGAAAATGTGGCAGACCAAGAATGAAAAGTAAGCTAAATAGTGTAAGAGTCAGTAGGTTACGAAGATGAAGAGAGGCAGAAACATAACAGAGCATACTGTAGATTGTGGAGGTAAAAAGCATGAAAGGGCATGGATGAACATAGGAGCATTAGGGAAACATGATTCAAGAGACAGGAAAGCAGAAAGAATTACAAAACTAGGAAATTTTAATTCAAAGAAGATAAAATCACATATGACAAATGTGTGGAGGGTAACACAAACCTCAAGTTAGCTAGAAAAAATGTCTTTAAATTCGTATTCAGGTTTCTAAACAGAACTTGGTTTCACCCCTTTTCTCCCGTTGTTTGTTTCTACAGTGAAAACACTGATCAAAACTGGGGTGAATGTTCACAGAGAGTGGCTGTAAATGTTATGGAAGTGTTAATGGGTGTGTAGGATTCCACCTTGTCAGGCAGCGCATGACTTATTTTGTAACTAACTTGTGTAACACTACTGGCAACTTGAATCTTACATTTGTGGACTTAAGAACAATTCAGTTTTGCTTTGGAATACTTAAAATTCATCAAATAGAACAAAAACCATTTGGGCACTCTATGATATCTATATAAGTGTCTACTTACCTCCAACATAGCATATACGTACCTCCAATATTTTCCAGTTATGCTTTATAAATTACTCACTATGGTCTAATGAATAAGCCTCAAAACCCTAAAATAACAGAAGACATCAGTAACAGTAAAGATGCCAGAAGCAAGACCTGAAAGGTCAGAAAGTAAAAATGAACAAAAAACCCCATCCTGTTGGCCACATCCATGCTGCAAGTAATTTAACTTCTGGGAGAAATGGTACAAAAGTTAGGCTGGCTATTCCCAGGTGGGAAATTATTCATGAGCATACCAGTTTGCCAGGTCAGGCCCTGTATCAACAAGCCAGTGACTGTGAAAGACAGGCCAGAGCTGAAGAGTGAAAGGGAAGGTTAATGAGAAGCACTGGAAAGATGTTCATTAAAGTGGAAATTGAAGTCACCTAGGCTGAGAGTAGTGATCTTGAAAGGAAGAAAGTGAGCTTCACTCTCAAAGTCAGGAAGAAGGTTATAAGAGAAGTCATAGGAAGCAAACCTTGCATGGGTTGTGGCAGTGCTCTGGGGTGTCACTGAGTGGCAGCTGACCAGTGGGTTACCTTTCAAATGTTGAATAATGTGTGCTGACTTGGGCTTCACGTCTGCTTGGGCTGGGAGCTGAAATACAGACTCTTATCTGTATGTGGAGGCTCTGTGCATGTGAAGCAGATGTGCAGTGAAAGGAAAAAATATTGGAGATAAAAGACTTTCACCCTGAAATAAAATTTTGCCAGGATTTTTCTCCTTATTTCTTGCATTCCAAAGTTCTGAAGCTTAAATTGTATTCTGACACGTCAATTTTATATGCGATGTTATACAGAAATTTTGATGATTCTATTTATTTTCAACATTCACAATTCCACAGCCATAAATGACCCTGGAAATGTGGGTTTTTTTCTTTCACCCACAAAGGTTTATGGGTTTGGTTTTGCTCCCCCAACCCCTTTCACTAATCAGTGGCAGACTGAAAGAACACCTGGAGGATTCAATTCCATTCACTGCCTTTGTCCCTCCCTTATGCTGCTTCCTTCAGTGATTGGGGTTTTGTGATGCTGTAAGTCTGGTGTTTCTAGGAAGGCCTGGGGCAGGCACCAAGCCCGGGTGTTCAGCAGCCTGCTTTCCAGTGTTCCTATTCTCCTCAAGTGCTTCACCAAGGAGTAAAAACTTCTTTTATCACAGTTCTTGAATTTCTTGCAGCCCATAAGCCTCAGTGGGTCAGGAGGTTGCCTCCTGAAAAAGACTCTAACATCACTGTTCTGAAACAGTTCCGTTCTCTGCCTTTGTGTTTGATTTGATAGCAGCTTTCAAGAGTTGTAAGGGTGCAGCAGGTTTGCTGGTTATTCCTGTGTGTGTGTGTCTGCATTGAAGCCCATTCACTGCCCTTCCTTTCATTATAAACAGTTGGGATGTCAAAACTGACAGCCTGGTACATGCAGGGACAACGTGCCAAGAAAAGGAAATGTAGTGTAAGAAAGAAACCACAAATACTGCATAGCGGGTCATTCAGTAAAAACAAATGGCAGGCTGAGTAAACTCATACAATGGTGCTTGTGATGCTTTCCTACATTAATGCTGTTGGTAATGTAAAATAAACCATTTGGGGTTCAGTCTTTTTCTTCTGATGCTGGCTAGTTAGTGGTACAACATTGTAATTACAGGTGAGTTCTGGTGTCAAATTTAAGAGCTGGGCAAAGAGTATTCACTTTATGTAGTGGCATCCATAAAGCCTGGGGTTGTCACAGTCACAGACTTAGGTTTGGGAGCTTGGAATTTCCACAAAGAGTGAGATCCCAGTGGATGCTTCCCAGCAGAGACACAAAGCTCTTTCCTTCTTGGCGGTGGAGGCTAGCAGTTTGTTGGATGAAATAAAGAGGAGACTGTTTCACTCTGTGAAAGTCGCATCTCTCCGTACTTGATGGCTGTCCAGGTATTTTAATGGCCAACTGTATTCTGGAGATGAGAGGAGGGGAAAGACAAATTGTTGGAAAGGAGGGAGGAAGGAGATTGTGAAGAAAGAGCCATACAAGAGAAGTTAATTTGCTGACTGTAAATTAGACAAGCTCTGCTCATGATTAGCTGCTCAATGGGTAACCCTATATCTAGTCAGACCTCAACACCTGAATGTGAATTAGATTGCTGTGAGATGCATGTTTTGTCAGCTTAATCGCTTATTCCCAACTTTATATTACTTCTGAGGGTTATGTTTTCATTTTTATTGCTGCACATTCTCCATCTTGAGTTGTATTTATCCCCTTTTTACTCTCTGAGGCAACGACTGTTGGGCATAGACAAAAATCTCTCATACACTGGGATGTTTCTAGAAGGAAATGACAAATGTCATCCAAATACTCATAAGCGTGTGTGTTTCTTGGATGACTGTTTTCATTGCATGTCATTGCGTGTCATTGTTCCTGCCTCGTGCAGTTGATTCACTTGTCCTCGGTGATATGATGTAGAAAATAACACTATTTACTCCCTGGGCACTTGGAAAAAATTAACTTTTTTCATCATCTATTTTTTCTTCTCCCAGTCAGTATCTCGGTGTGGCAGCTTCCCTGCAGCCCAGTTATGGCAACCTTGCTAAGTGCTGGGGAGAGCCCTGGCACAGGCACATTCTGTTTGAGAGTGCTGCAGTGATTTCCAGAAGCAGAGGAAGCGTTCTTTGTCTTTAACCTCCCTATAGGTCAGTCGCTGTTTCCATGTTGCACCTAAGCGTTTTTGGGGATTCCTTCCTTCATGCTCTACTTAATCTTCTGTTTTCTCTGTGCCAGGGTCCTATATCTGAGCTCAAAGACAGGTTTCAAAAGTGGGATATAATCGTATATACCATACCAGATACACTAGTGCCTTGGGAGCAGCTTATTTTCCTGTATAGGTAAAGATCTGACATAAAGCCAGTGTTTGGACCCCAGGTGCTGCTTCAGCTTTGTTAATCTCATTAGATAAAATGTTTGCTTTAAAGGTAAAAATAAGTAAGCACTTTTTAGAAGATTGATTGATCAAGCTTTAAACAGAGAGGTGTTCCTGGAAGGCATATGCTGAGAATTGTTTATATTGAAAGGCAACATTTTTGTATCCTGTTTTTATTGCTTAGCTTACGCAGCATCAAAAACAATTATGGCAATTATGAAAGACCTTGGCTTTTCCCTTAGGGAAACGCTATCCAAGAGGATGCTGGGTTTGCCTTGGTTTTTCTGCTGTCTCTGGAAGCTAAAATTTAGCATTTATCCTAGAGGAAAGAACTGACAAAATTACTGGTGTTTCCCAAAGTGTGTATTTACTGTGTCAACTGAATTTAAATTTCAAGATTTCATTTTCCTGAAGTCTTCCTCAGGATCAGTTATCTAAAAAAAACCCTGATCCCAGTTTGTCATATTAGGAGCTGTTAGAAGGATCATGGAAATATAGAAAAAGAAGTGACAGAAATAAGGCCATCTTCCTTTCACTTTAAGAAAGAGCTATTCTCTTCCAAGGATCCTCCAGTAGCTTGTTCATTGCTGTCGTGGTTTGAACCCATGACAATTGCTTGGACAAGAACTATAGCTGTCAGTCATCATTTGTCAGAAGTCTTTCCTCCTGTAAAGGGGCCCATTGGTTCCTGCTTACGTGTTACCAAGCGGAGCCTCCTCTGTCGTGTGCAGAAGGTGCGATAATGAGATTCACTTGACTTGCCATGAGTTGCTGTTGCTGTGCATGATTAGAAAGGAGTTTTCATTTCTTTCCTGGGAATTCAGAAGCTGAAGATTTGCATGTTAATATGAACATTTCACTTTTAAAACATGCTTTTTAGTGAGTTCCGTGTTTAAAATTGTTAAGTGGAAGCTGCCATCCTTTGAGATCTCATGTTGTTTTGATAACTTCTGAGAAAATTTTGTTCACTTCACAGTTATAAAAGATAGATATATATATAAAGTTAAAATCTCTAGAAAGCTTGTTTTAAAATTAGGAATTTGAGCTATATCCTTTCGAGCTTCTGTGCACCATTGCCAGAAAGATCCTGCCAGCCAAATCAGTCCTTGGTTGCACTTCTGAATTTGCGTCAAGGGCTAACAGTCACATTGGTTTTGCTTTGTATTTCAGTTTTTGCCTATCAGCTCTGTTAATGTGATATTCAGGCCAGAGTCTTTCTTTCTCTCATGGTGCTCTGTTGGATTTATGGGGCCAGGAGTGGAGAAGAGGCAGGAGGGTGTTAGGCAAAACTCTGGGAAAACATTGTTTCAAATAAGCAGTTGTGAATTGGAATGTTTGGAAGGAGCAAATCTGAATTAAAAATGTTTGGACAGAGATTTTTCATGCTTATTTTTGAACCTTAACTCCTTACAAGCCCTACCAGTTCATGAAATTAAAGAAGTGGCTTAACACCCATAGGCTAATTTTGGGGCATTTTCATGTCTTCCTTTTTTAACTTGTGCTATTCAGGCTCCTCCATCTTTGCAACCTTCTTTTGCCTACTTGTGCTTTTTAAGCAATTATAAAAGTATACGTCTCAACTCTCATAAGTTTGGATCACATTTGGATCCGTGCTCAAACTCTTTTGGAGAGGCTGCGGACAAGAGTATCCATAATGAACTGCTGTTTGCAATATTCTTTCCTTCTGCATTCATTTATTTATGCAAAACTGTAAATCCAAACTTTCAGTCTTCCTTGCCTTGTTTGATGCTTGCTGAGAAACTCTGCTTTGCTGTTGCTGAGGTGTGAAGCTGAATTATCATCTCCATTTTGAATGCATACAGAATCTCTTGTCAGGCATTTAGGTTGTTGTTGTCTATGGCACAACAAATGCTAATGCCTTGTTTAAGATATGCCAGCTACATGGCTAGTAGACAATCAGGCAATACACATGGCTAATGCAGTTGACTAATAAAGAAATAGACTTAAAAATTGTGCATGTAAGTATGAAAACGGTTTCTCTGTCTACCAAATAGTTAATGTATATGGAGTTCATGAGACATTGTTTTACCAAGCAAAGTCCTACTAACCAGGCCTTATAGAACACTGTCACTAGAAAGCTTTATGAAGAAATGTACATGTATGATGATTCTCCAGTATAGAGAATCATGTTTTGGTGAGTGCCTCAGGCAGACATAGCAGATTTGTATGGAAAGCTAGACTTTTTTCTTCTTTTACCTAAAAGGCCATTGCCTAAGAGCAATCACTGTTTGTGCCCGATTATTCTGTGGGCTTCACACAACTCAAAGAGGGGTCCTTTGCCTCATTCTTCTTTTCTCCTTCTGAAGAGACTTAAGTGATTTTCACACACCACATTCACAAAGGAAAGGAGCTACTTAGCCAAAAAAATGTTCCTTATGCCCCTCATGCTCCCAACACTGTTGGGTTTTTCCTCTGAAGTCTGCTAGTCCCTCTAATTTCCAAAAGATCAACACTATTATGGGTAGTAGAAGGTATCTTTTAAACCGTATGTTAAACAACTAATATTTTCATTTCTTCAGATCTGTCTCATTTGGTGTCACTAAACCTTGCAGGCTTTAGAGTAGCGGCTTTTAATGTCTTCTGGCTTTTTTTTGGGAGGTTTTTGCCAATGCGTTTGAAGTGGCTGTACCGTGCAAGTAGAACACTGTGTGTTACAGATGTATAAAGCTAGCCTTTGTATCCATATGAAGCTCTGCTTACCTCGTAAGTGATCTGTCAGGTCTGTAGTAGTTTTTACTTCTGTTAATAAAACCTGAGATGAGTACTTCTGTTGAAATCCAAGTAAATAAAATAACCTGTGACTTAAGTGTATGATTACAGAAGAGTTGAGAGTCGATTAAAACCACTGTAGCTACAGAGGCTTCTCGCAACATTAATGATTCCTGGCTGATATATTTTGTACAGAATTAATGAGTGTCTAGGGTTATGGGTTTATTCATTTTGGTTTGGGTCATTAACACACTCATTAAAGCTTAAGAAGTGCTCTTAGCTGCCTGCCCTTCCACTGTGCCACCCCGCAGGAAAAAACCCTCTCAAGTCTCCTTTTGCTAAGACTCCCATGCACGAAATGTAGTGGTTTGTGCCCACAGACTGCCTTGTAAAGTATTGAGCATTAGTGCCATTGCTTAACAATAGGCATGAGTGATGCTTTAACACTTCGTTGAACAGGATAGATGTTGTGTTCTTCTAAGGTGGTTCAGAAGCTTGCTGTGTCAGGTAGGCTAGTTTTGGAGTCTGCAATGTGTTGCTGTAAGACATTTATGACTCTTTGTCTTTCGAAACTATGGTCTCAGAACTCTTAACGGAAAAATACATAATTAAAAAAGATCAAATAAGAGCTTGTATGATATATTAAGAACAATGCCATTCTAAAATGCAAGTTTTGCTCTTAAAGTCATGAATTGGTTTCCAACTGCTGTTACTTTACACTGAACTCTAAGCAGCAGTCAGTCTGGAAGCTTGGTTTTGTTTCTTTCGCTGGGAGCTTGCTTAGTGACTTCATGTTTCCAGTAAGTGGGATTTTAAGATGGGTATTTATGGCAGTCACGAGACCTCCCATACACAGTGCTTGTCTTGAGAACAGTCTCAAACTCAAAATTGAGAGCTACTCAGTGATTTTTTTTCCACTCTCCTATACTTTTTGTAGAAACACTGATGGAGTTAACGATTCCTCTCAAGTTAAAATAGTAGTAGAAACAGATGAGGAGGACTTTGTGCCTTGGTAGAGGATAAAAAGGCATCCAATGTCACTAGAAATCTAGACCATCATGTGGAATGCGCCATTCTTTTGTAAGGATATATCTATCATGCATGTCCTCCACGTTTCAAAACATGGAATTGGGACTTCATACTTTCTGTACAAGAGCATTTTTAATATCCTACCTTATTCTATGATTCTGTGATTTTACGTTGCTTTACTACCAGCTATATCTATACGTTTGAACACTGGATATTCAGTGTTTCTGCAAACAAGGAAAATTATTCTGCTGTTATGTTAGGTAGGTGAATAACATTGGCTTTGCTTGCTAACAGGAGAAGTATAAAAGAATAACAGAATTGCAGTGAAAGGAGAGTTGCTTTAGTGATATACAGGTTGTATTGGAAAGAAGTGTACATTAGTCTGACATATAAGCATTGTACTCCCAGGGTAACAAGTCCAGTTGCAGCTCTTAGCACAAACGGAGTGAGTTTAATGGTTTGCAGTGAGCAGCTATGCATTAGGCAGTAGATCTGAATAGGTCTGAATGCTGCTGGTGCAGAAATCAAGAATGTACTGTTCAGATCTAAATTAATCCTGTTTGGTGTGATAGAGCTGCTTTAAGCATTGAGGAGGAAAAGACCCACTGCACTGATAGCTGCATACAGAAAGGATCTAGGCTCTCTTGTTACTCTATGTATTTGTAGGCCAGTGTAGTTTTTTGGGCACCAAGGCTAAATTTTTGGAGTCTTCATTAGCAAGCTGTTCATCACTTTGTGGCTTAGAGTTACAAACTGGTGCTACTCTCACTTCTATCTTTTTCTCCTCCCAAAGTAATTATGCAACTGAAATGCTTACTATGTTTTTTTTTTCTATCTCTGAACTATTGTATGACTTGCATTACAGCAAACTCGAGTGGCCACAAATTATTGATTTTTAGGTTTTGATAAAAAATTTCATAGTAACAGTAACATTCTTATGCGTTATTTTGGTGTATATTGCCAAGGAAACAGGCTTCAGCAACATGCTATGTATATTCTTCATTGTACTGTTGTGTTGTCTGCTGGAGAGGACTGTTTTCCTAAGAATAACTGCTGTGATTTGTTTAAGCTTACTGACAATGTCAGCCTCATTTAGACTCTAATTCATTTCTGGGATGTTTTCTTTAATAATTTTCCCAAATGCTTCTTTGTTGTTACTGAAGTAATAAAAATGAGAAAAGGAAGCAGCAGCATAACAAACTAACGCTCTCCTCCATTCATCCCTCTCACTTCTTTACCAAGCATGAGGAAAGATGCTGCTAGAGATCTGGGCACAAAATAGATTGATAAAACAGGCTTGGGAAGTAAGATAAATGCAGCCACCACTTTTCGTACCAGAAGACAAACAAGGTACTTGAGAGTTTTAGCACAAAGATGACACAGAAAGAAATGACAAGAAAGAAGGCAGTCATGCTTTGAAAGTTGCCTACTTCAGTGAGCTTGATTCACTGCCATATTCAATCGGACAATTAATTCCCTGTTTTTCTCAGCTCCTGTTGGGCCATTCCTCATGTTTTAGTTCGTCCAGTTTCTGGAAATAGCTTGTTAACTTAATCTCTGGGTATTGTTTTTTGTGCAGACACTTGAGTGAGAAGCAGTAGGTTAGGACAGAACATTCAGTCAGGAGCTTTTGCTTCATATGGGTGTACTATGAATTCCAGCTAGGTAACTTCTCCAGTTGCTGCATTAGATGAAGCAGTATCCTGTACCATGCACATCCACAAAAGCAGAGTACAATTTGCTTTTTCTTCCCCTCTGCCATCAGCATCATCTTGAAACAGTCCTTTATTAGTCGTTAGTGCTGATGAAATAATGACAATTCAAATGAGGTTCCAGGGATGAATTTCTCTGTCTTAAATTTACTAGTTTGTGATCCTTTTGTTTGTGTTACCCTTGTGATATCTTTAATACCCTTAGACCCTCCTACTTTTCTCTTTGCAGAAGTAACCTCCTCTCCTTGAAGAGGGCTAGAAAGCTCTATGAAGAGCATGCATAGGCAAAAAGAGATAGTATTCGCAAGTAGAGCAAAATTAAGTGTTGCATTATCGTCTCTTTGGTGGTTGAGGTTGCACCTAGAAGTGCAGCTTCCATCATTTCAGTATAGTTCTAAAGGTCCAAACTTTAGTTTTTCCTATGCATTAAATTTTTAGCTAATCCAATCCAAATGTAAGCCTGTAATGGCTGTTGGATTGTTGAGCACTGTTTCTAATGCCTTGCTTTTCATCATGACGCTGATAGCTGCAGCTGTTGAGAAGCTGTGGGATGGTCAGAGTGATATAAGTAAGTGAAGAATTAGATTCCACTGCTGGTCTGAATAAACAGAGGATCTTGTAATGCCTTGTCCTGCTGGGATGCCTGAACCTTCCTGGCAGACAGCTAGTGGGTTTACAGCATGTTTGTGTCTGAAGAAATTGGTACAAATTCCATTTCAGTGTTCCAGAAGCTTTCATACTGTTAAGAGGAACTTTTGCTACACGCGGAGAGAATAAAGGATTCATTAAATGTTTAGTCCTATAAATCAGGTAGCTGGAATGCCATCTTGCCTTTCTGAATGTGCACGTCTAACTTGTCAATGATAACCGTTCTTATTGAAGCTCATTTGTTGTCGTTATTTTTGTTATATCTATGTGCAAAAAAATGTCAGCGTGAAAAGCTGTGAATTCAGTTCCTTACAATGACATTCGGTTTGTTGTGCTGGTTTGTGACTTCCCCAGGTAATTTTGGTTTCTCTGAGTTACAGTATGCACAAGCAGTATACTTCTCACATAGTTACAAGTAGGCACCTTTTGTGCTGTCACTTTTAATTAAGTGATCCGTGTTAGTTGAATGAGGGAAAATTAGTGTGTAGAGATGTAACCTTATTTGCTAGTGTTGATGACTTTACAGGCTTGTACTGGAAAGATTAGATACAACATTTTTAGCAGTTGTGTGTACATTAGCAGAATCAGTTCAAGACAGAAACAAAACCCCATAACTGTCTTGGCTTATGTGTTGTGTTTTTCCTCTTTTCAAGTGACTTTAAGAAGACTTTCATACCTTGTAATTAATTGGCCAACTAGGGAGATCTGCCATAAGAATAAAGGCAGTTCAAGTAGTCTTTCCTACTAGCTAGCATTTATTGGGAAACCTTTCTTTTGAATGCTGTTAAAACATGCATGAACAACGACCAATTACTTAGTCCAGGGAGAGTTTCTTATCAAAAGATATGGAAATTATCATACAGTAATAAAAACAATGACTGTGTCACCTAGGACATGAATGTATGTGCTCCTAATAACCTCAGGCAGTAAATTCATCAATGTGCTTCAATATCAATCTAAATAGTTGGCTCCAAATTGAGAAAACCTGTAATTTATTTGCATGAAATGCGGTGCTGCAAGTAGCAGTGACATTGGCTGTTTATCCACAAGGTTATTTTCTATTCCTGGGAAGTACCTCTCTTTCTGTGATTTATAAGAAAAAATATCGACGTACATAAAGAATCAGCTCCTCACAAAGAAGATTTTCTGTTACTTTTGTTATAGAAGGAGGAGTGTCTGCTGGTTAACCACTGCCTGCATGCGTAATTCCTGGATGCTTGGAGTTTATTGTGCTCCAGGATAGGGTAGGAACGTAATGATGTGTTCTGTGACATTCATGTTGGGGCGCTTGTTCCTCTTGTTTTGATTCTGAACAGGCTGCCAGTCAAAATAGTATCAAGTATCAGTGGGTGATAAAGTGAAGCTGCTCTCCCTTGCAGGCAGAAATGACGGCTGAAACAAATGAGGAAAATAAGCTGTGCATCTTAAAGAGGAGATGTAAGAGAATGGGCACATCTCCTCCACCCTCAGTGTATTAGCCTCTTCCTGAAAACTCTGGCTTTTCACATCTGAAATGGCAATAGCTGAGCTGTACTTCAAGCTGCATCTCTGTGTGCTTGCCTGGTGTTGATTGACTGTTAAGGGGAAAGAGGAGTTGCAGAACAATGGTATGGCAGTGCTGGGTATGTAGCGGTGTGGATTCCAGATGGAAGTGGGCAAGCACATTGTTTTAAAACAAGAGGTGATAAAAGGAATATAAATTGTGGCTAAAGGATAAAATGTATGCTGACTTGTAATTAAAGGTATATGCAGTGAGTATCTTTCAAATAAGTTGTCCTAGAGGCAATTTGGGGGGGGAGTAAAGATTTGTTCTGATGAGATTAATATGTTCTCATGTCCCCAGATATTCTTATCTTTCATCCCTAACGTGATAACTGGTGAGTGTCATTTGGGGCTTCACTTCCCTGCCCCAAACCACCTTCTGAAGATCTTTCAGCAGTTGAAATTACTGTGGTAGAATTCATTACACCACTGCTCTTGTGTTTCTAGAAGCACGCTGTAGGATAGTCCTTAATGAACAAAGGATGAGCTGTGTACAGTTGTTTATTCCAACTTTCTGCCATAATCTCTCTTTTTTTTCCAATCACTGTTCTGGTTTTATGATCCCAGACTATGCAGAACATTTACCCTGAAATAAATGAGAATTATTTGAGGGCTGTTTCTTTGTTAAGCCCGTGCTTGAATGTAAGAGGCTGTAAGTAGTCAGGCACCATAAACAGCTGAGCAAGGATGAGCTATTTATTTGCTATTGTTATGAAGCTTTCTGCTTCTGTGCTCCTTTTGCTGCGTGCTCTGCAGCACCTAGCACAAGGATTGAGCCACTGCTGGGATCTGCCTTTTAGGATGAGGTACATAGCCAGAGGACTTCAACAGGAGGGGCAATGAATGCATCGTCAGAGCTGAAGATGATTGGAAAGTGATCAAAAC
This sequence comes from Forpus xanthops, assembly GCA_032466535.1. NCBI lineage: Eukaryota > Metazoa > Chordata > Aves > Psittaciformes > Psittacidae > Forpus > Forpus xanthops. The sequence continues at coordinate 84,353 of JASSUY010054887.1, forward strand.
CACCTTAGGATTTGTGGCAGCAGGATGGTAGGAACATGAGGCTGAGATCATAAAATCCAAAGTGCAGTGATGCTATGAGTGAAGCTCTGAGAACATTAAAAGCCACTGTTCTTTAGTAACTATTCCTGCAAAATCTCCTCCAAATATGTTGCTTTACATTAGATGGAGGAAATTAAGGTGGACAGAAACATGCAAGTAGTTGAAGGATGGGAAAATTGTATTAGTTATGAAAGTAACTAATTACTGACAGTAATTTTCCACAATATTGAGACAGAAGTTGTGCACAAAATGTGATTTTTTTTTTTTCTTTTAAATGTCATTATTATACAGTGTTTTCTGAGGGGGGAAACCAACCCAAAACACCATCAAAAAAACCTTGACCCGGAAGCCTTGGGTTCCATGTAGGCATCTTATGACAAAGCACAAGCACATGCTGTGTTCATTGGCAAGCTTGTCTTGATCAGAAAACTCAAGGACTTTGAGCTTTTTCCCCCAGAAAAAACAAACTTTGGCAATTTATGTTTCTTTTAATTGCAGGAATGTGCAGTTTCTGAGGCTGCATGGGTTAGGTGTGAAATCAGATTGAACTTCAGTAGTCCCAGTTACATTACACTGTGGCTAATGCCAAAGACACTCTGTGAAATGAAATTGCTGAATTTCACACAGCACATGTACATAAGAAAAAGGGGCTTCACTTGACTGGCAGTAGAGAAAATCTGCATTTCTCTTGTTCTAGCGGCAATAGAATAAAGGATTTCTTTTCAAAGTAGTATTATGTGGATATTAAATAAACCCAACCATTTAATTCTGTATTAGGAAGTGACTTAGTCTCTTGCCTGTAAGATTCTGCCAATGAATTCAGACTGGATCAGATATATTTCGCAAAATCCTTCAACCATTTTGCTGTCATTGCAGGGGCTGAGGCAGTATTTCTGAGGCTCCATTTCTTTCTGCTTTAATTAATTTTCTCAATTGCGGCATCTTAAGGTTCTACAGAATTTCAGCCTCGATGCAAATGTGTTTCCTAAAAATAGCTTTCAGGGAACAAGATGAGTGTTTACCATAATGCATACACTTATTAGAAGTTAATGTTTAAAAATAAGGCTGTGTCACGGTGATTATTTTGGGGGTGTTTGTTCTGTCAATCTGTTTTCCTCAAAGTTATGTAAGTCGTCTGGACTTCAACAAATACTGATTACATGTTGGTATAGGCAACTGAAGCAAACCAAAGACATGGTGGGTTCAGGTTGTTCATACTGTCCAGGAGCATAATGTAAATGAATCAGAGAAGGGTCAGGGCAACATATATCAAGCTTGGTTAGATTCAGAAGCTATAATTCACTTGGTACATAGCAGACAATATATGCTCCTTGTATAGGTCTGGGGATGTAGCTCGGTTTCTGTCTGTGGTTTCTCCATCCTAAATTTTGTTTGATGATTCGGTGATTTCCCCATGGGTTTAGTGGTGGTTGTTTTTACAGAATCACACCCATGAACCTCTGCTTCAGGGGGTGTAAAAATATTGAAAGCCTACAGGAAAGGACTCTGTGCATGTGGTGTGCATCGTTTTAAGTATTGTTATATGCCTGTACTGTGATCTGCTGTTACTTTGACACTTGACATACATAGGCATTAAAAGACTTATACTTGATGAGTTACAATGCAGAATGTGCTCTCATTCTCTGGTATAGATTCAGCATTTAGTGGTCACTTAAGCTGTGAAGCAGTAGGATTTTCATTCATATTTGGTGCAAATTCTTCAGGTTCATGTATGTTTTAGGATACTCAGCCATGGATGGTTTGTATTTGCCTATGTCTTTTTTTGTGACCTAAGTGATGTTGTGACTAGCTTTCTGTTAAAGCCAGGCTGGAACTAAGCATGTAGAAAGTGAACTTTACGTTTAGGCGTCATTTTTCTTGTTCCTCTTGTTGGTGAATTCTGCACCTTTATGTCAATATAATTCTATTCTGTTAGCTTTTGATTCATGTGTAATGTTACTGTTGTCTAGTAAAAGGTGCCTGGGTTATGTCATGGAGTGGTCATACTATGTAAAGGATCACCTAGCTGCTTGCTCAAAATAAGAACGCTGCACAGCTGATAAATAGACTCATATCACCTTTGCTGTGGTTTCTAGCAAACCTTATATCAAATTGCTGAAGGGAGTGGAAGCACATGCTGTGTCCCTTGTCAAGCATTCCTCTCAAGAAAGGATATCCAATAACTGTATGAAAGCATGTGCAGAGTTATTGCAAGCCTTCTGGGTCTGCTCCACCAAAGCTGTTAGTGTTCAAGCACCTTGTTTTTCAGATTGTAAATCTGCCCCTTTAACTTGTGTTTGAAGGACAAGGCTAAACACAGAAGCTGAAAGAGCTATCGGTGTATCCATGTAGTGCAAGTGTAAGTGAATCCCTACACATGCAAGGTTGGGCTAGGGAAAAAGTCTAAGCAGAAACACAACACCGGGTTTGTTTGATAGAGACGACTATGTGCACTGCTGCTAATCTGTCTGTGCTAAGCTTTAAGGATACCGAGGTTACCTAAAAAACCAAATCAGTCTTTTGCTCCCCAAAGTAACTAAAAATAAGATTACTCCCCCCCAAAGGTACTGAGTTTATAAATCAGAGTATTTGATCTTTAAATTTATTTATTCATTCATTTGTTCTACATAGGGGAAAGGGATGTTGAAATTTCCTCTGTATAACCTTTCAAGTTCAGCCAATGTGGTTATTTTTTGTATTGAATTTAAATTTATTAAAGGAGGGAGAAGGACATCGGGGCAGGTTTGCAACAATAATTTGGGATGAGCAGTAAAAACGTGAAGTTCACACCTTTTCTATCTTTCTTTGCCTTTTTTTGGCACCTCCTTAGAATTGTACTGAAGTGCACCTTGAAATGTGCCTTGTGACGTTAGGATTTGTAGGAATTTAGGGGTCATGAGATATTCTCTGGTCTATATGTTGATGAGAAGGATGTGTTTAACAAATGTGTCAAACCCAAAAGCAAACTAACAAAAAAAGGGTCAGAACACCAAAAAATCCACTACTAGATGTGCTAGGATGTGTTGGGATGTGTTAAGCACTGGTGAAGGGAACCAAATGGGAGCAGGATCTGGACAGGCTCTCTTCTAGTTCTTTTACTGCATTATTTTAAATGCACTATGTCAGGTGTGAAATCAGCATTTACACTGGAGAAGGAAATGCTGTTGTAAAAAAACGACTATGTGTAAAAGCATATAGGTAACCTAGGGCTGTTAGAAAAATATTAAGCCACATTTCATAAAATCAGAGGAGCCTGGACTCTACTTCATAATGCCATTTAGTGGCAAACAGATGCAGAGACATTGAGCAGTATTTGTTCTTGTTTCCTGGGGTTTTATTGGTTTGTGGGGTTTTGTTTTGTTTCAAGTAGTGCTTAACCATTTACTTTTCATTGCCTTTTGAAATAACCGGTTGTAACTACCGAGAACAGCTCAGTTTATTTTTGAGGTGCCAAGATGTTTTAAAGAGCTGTTAAAAGTATGTAACTTACATTCCTATGTCATTTACCCATTTAAAAAGAGGAGTTATTCTGAATATGTAGATTATTTTGGCTCTTTCTTTCAAATAAAGGAGAAAATAATGAATATCATTTTTGAGAGAATGCATAAAGAAACCTGAGCCTCTAGTGAGGCGAATTACTTAGTCCTAATGATGCCTCTAGTAAGAAATGTGCTCTTGCTTTGCCGATGAGGCAAGTCTCACTAGGCATTATTGATCTAGAGTTTTCTGCCAGAAAAGCTGTGTTGTTTCTTTAGTGTAGTATGTTGTAATTGGAATGGACATCTAGCTGGTACATGAAGTAGAGAAAGGTTGGTTTCTCATTTGCTTTTTAAGGTAATAAAATGACTTGGTTCCCTGCAGCTGATCTGGAGAGCAATGAGCGTTCTTCACATGCAATCAGAATATAGCCTTAGCAAAGGGAAACTGATTTTCACTCTAGCTGTTCTGGGTCTGACAAGCTAGTGCCCTGGGCTATTGATTCTTCCTAGTAGGTGTCGCTCTTTGTTAGTCTCATTAACAACAATTCTTCCCCCCAAACTCTGTTTTATCCTCTTTGATCAGAAAAGTCGTTTGTCTTGGCCAAGTTTCAGCAAACGCCTACGTATCTGCTGCTGAGCACTTCAGTCTCCTCCTCTCTCTTTAAACTCATATTTTCCAAGCTCATGAAGGAGAACAATTTTTATCATCAATAGTGAAGAGCAGCTAAGCAGCGGATGTAGTCACATGGGTGTCTTGTATTGGTTATAAATAAAATCTAATCATTAAGAAAATGCACTTCTCATGAGAAAGATGCTTGAAGAGCCATGCTCTGTTTTACATTTCCTCAGTTCTTTATCCTGTTTATAAGACCATATATGCATCTGAAATGACTCTTGGTAAGAGAATCTCACAGTATATTAATTCAGGCTTTGGTTAATTGCTCTCTATGTATGGATTTTAGATCTTAGCATCATCCTTATTCGGATTTTAATTGTTCAATAAGAACACATGATTAGCATAATGTTTTTCCACTCTTTTGAAGTTCAGTGTTTACAACCCTTACGTTAGCAATGTTCTGTTGTTACCTAATAGAATCAGTATGCTGATATTTGTGATGTGCATGCAGTTTGTAATGATATATAAAATCACTGTAGGCTCATGTTGCTTAAGTTGTAATTTTACATTTCATTTAAACATTACGTGTTTATTCCCATTGCGACAGTGGGAAATGATAGCTGAAAGTGTTTGTAAAATTTAGAACATCATTTCAAACCTCGAACTTACACCCAGAAGTCAGCACGTCTTTCAGTTTTGGAAATTAGCAAAAGGTTTCTTCAGTTCTTCCTTCTTTCCCATGCTTTCCTACATGTCCATTGCTGAAATAACCAGAAGTCAGGCAGAAATATCCCTGTGCTGTAAGTCATGGCTCTGGTACCTTGAGAACAGGGCATTTGAAATGATGGCAGTGTTACTTGATCTAATGTTCTGGTTAAGGGAAGGGAATTTGGCTTTTGAAGTGACATTTGAGCGTATGTTTTTTCCTCTGAACTCATAACTTTCCAACCTTTTTTAGTCTAAACGTACAGCTGTAAACAGTTGTTATCTCTGACTGACAATGTGTAATTTCTTAGTGGTATTTCATCTTTAGTATTGGGTGTTACATATTTGTTTACATGTTTGTCTACTTCACTACTGTGAATAACTTGTGCAGGGAATGAAAGTAATGGTTTTCAATATTGATGTGATGGTACAGTAGATGTCTAAACCCACAAATTGGAAACTGAAGTCTCTTTGGAGTGGCCTCAGTTATAAACACTGGTAAGTCATTACTGCTTCTTATAATGGCTACAGGATACTGGTGAAATCTCTCTCCCACCAAACTGGATGACCACATTTGTGAGGCACAACAGAGGTAATGCTACGAATCCTTTGGGACCATACTTTAGAGCTAGGAGGCCTTTCACGTTCTGGAATTAGCTTGTAAAGAAATCTCCCAAACAGATGTCCACCTGGAATTTAGCTCTGCTTTCAGCGTGGTGAGGATACCGCACCTGTATGCAGAGTATGTTCAGAATCAAAAAGGATTCATTCATATCAAACATGCCTTTGAACTGAATTTACCGTCATTGTGAAGCAGAACTGCACTCAGAAGCAGAAAGGAGATTTAGTTTGGCACAAAACAGCGGGATATAGTTCTTGCAGGGAAGAACTAAATGGAAATGTTAGGACTTAAAAGCATCACTGATTTTTCAAAGCTAACGAGTTGTGTAATGAGGAATGTGTATGCTCTTTGTGAATTGGTATCTCTTAGTTATAGGGTACTGTAAATAATGTTAATATGAATGACGTAGATAATATTTTACTGGTTGCTAAGGGAAACCTTCCTCACTGGATTTCTTTTTTTGTTGTTGCAGTAGAAGTTGGTGTGTAGTTCAGAATGATCTGGACAACTCGGGAGGCAGTTTTCACACAAATTTTCTCTACAGATCAGCCAGAAAAACACTCAATTATTTGGATTTCTTGATACAGTTAGTGGCAAATATTGAACTTCTGAAGTTTTTACCCATAATACACCATGATAACAACTTGATGTAATTCTGAATGAGGTAAATAATAAACTTTGATTTTTATAACAGCTTGTAAATACTTGATGAAGAGATCTGATTTGTCAGTCGTGGTGCAATGTTCCTGGTGCAATTCATGCTTGTTTCTACTGGGGTTTTAACTACTGTGCTCAGCATATAGGGTGCAGCGTATCCACAGGAATCAGTCAGTCGTTATCATGGCACATGGCACTTGTTTGATGCAAACTGGCTTCTCTTGTTGAAAACTTCCCATATTGGGTCTGTACAAACATTTTCACGGCTTCTGTGTACTTCAAAGAAGGAACAGTGTGCTGGCAAGTAATTATTACTTTCAGAAAAAATCTCCATGAATGTAACTGCTCGAAGCATCTGTGCTACTTTTGACTGGAGAAGTGCTGCATGTTAGTAAGAAACAAGCAGCCTCTCCCATCAAACTGGCTTTTGATGGCACTGCTCTTGCAGTCTCCTGCTTGAAGTCAGTTTCTTTTTAGCATCAGGAGTTGGTCTTATGTTACTGGAAAAAAAAATAAAAGAGAAAATCTCTCTCTAGTAGGAAAAAGCTCTCCTGTCTTTTTACCTTGGCTGCTTTGACATACAGAAATATTCTGTGGCTGAGCAGACTGATTCTTAATACTGTAACTTGGTGCAGTTTACTGCAAGAAAAAGAAGGTTGTCAGTGGCTTGACACGAAGAGTCTTGAAATTAGCAATGTAGCATACTAGCAAAAATACTCCTGTAGTTGACATGTCCAGTACAGGAATCTCCGTGCATGCAATGCAAGACATTTGTACCTCAGTTCTGGAGACAGCTAACTGTGTCTGCTCCCAAGTGTTCTTTATCCCTGCAACTTCAAGGGTTCTAGTCTTCTGTTCATGCATGTTCTTTAGTGTATGCACGGAAGCAGCAGATGCTCCAGAAGCTTCATTTGGCCCAGAAGGTATCAACTGCATAGGAATTGCTGAAAGGGATATGATCTCTTTAAAAAATGAATAACAAAACCCAAACAACCCAACAACAACAACAAAAAAAAAAACCCAACACCAAACAAACACCCCCAAACTAAACCAATAAAACTTATTGGAGGCAGGGATTACTAAGGGTTATTACTTAGTTATGCAGCCACTGCCTCTGAATGTGCAAGCTTGTTGGTTCAGTTTCATAGTACATATATCATGGACTCCTTTCATTATACTGGAAGTACATCTCCAATATAAAATTCATGTTGTGAAGCAGCTTTTTATTAAAGGATTAAGGTGTTGCCATTGCAAAGCAATGAAGCTTTATTATTTAGATTCTGGGAGGTCTGAAGATGTTTATGGGATTGCAACCAGACATTTGTTTGCACAAAGATTTCTTTTGGTCTTCTAAGTGAAATACATAAGATTTGGCCTGTCAGTTCAGTTCCTGACATACAGGTGCCTGCATTACGGAAGCCAGCAGCATTCTTGATATCGGTTGGTGTCTCGTTAGTGTTCATGGCTCCAGGGTATGGAGAATCATCCAATGAGGACTATGGTTCGTTTAGAGCTAATCATCATTAATTTTCAGAGAGAATAACTTTCTTTGGGCTAAAATACAGAACTTGAGTTTTAGCTTATCACTCTAGATAGGTATCGCTCTAGACACAGAGTTCTGTTTCTTTGGGCAAGTCTCTTGCCTCTCAGCTTTTGCGTTTTAGTCCCTAAGAAATGGCATCTGGTTACTGAAAGCTTATGTGATCAGGTTTCTTTGTAACTGGAGTTGAAATGAGACAGGACACGCCTCTACCTCCTCCTCCTCTTCTCTCACCTTCCAGCTTTAAATACAGAACACCTACACAGAAATAGTACCATATGTAAGGTCATCCGCTATAGGAGTTTTCAGGATAGAAGAAACTATTATAAGCATGTCTAAGTGTAATGTATATTAATTCAAGTGCTCTGCAATTAAAAGGATGCTCAGGTTGCTATTTTGTAGTGTTAGAAGTCATAAATACAAAGCTTTATGGATCCACATCAGTAGATAAAAATGAATTCTGCTCCTTTTAGAAGAACTTTTATCGTAGTTGTTTTAGGGATGGACATTTGATTTTCAGGACCTATATTCTCAGATACTTGGGGGAGTTACACCACCAGTGTGAATACAGGAGCAGTACTCTTCTGCTCATGAGTCAAGAAAAATGTAGAAGAAATAGTAGGTGGAAGCAAGAACATGGCTTCTTGATAATCATTAGATTTGGGAAGGTGAGGAAATCCATGGTATTTCAGTAGGTTTAATGGAGGAGAAATAATCTTTTACAAAGCTGATTTTCCTATTTCCTTTTCTTGTTCCTATATCTTCTCCTTACAGCTCTTCTTGCTTTTACCCTCTTTCATGTATGTAAGCGTAGAGAAAAGAAATAGCCTTAATGATATATATTAAAAAAATCTTTATAAATCCATTTGTTCACATTCACCTTCCATTCACATAACTCCTAGCCTTAAAATACTCAAACTCTAAACTGCAGAATGGCCGACTAGTTATCGGTTAAAACCCAATCCTTCATTTATTTTATTTCATTCCATTCTGTATGCTCTCTGAACACAACTTTGGAAGATAATAAATTAGTATTGGAGCTCTTTAGCAGTCTGTTCTGCTGCAGCCCTTATATCTTTGTCTGTACAATATCCTGAAAGACTTTATGTGTGGAATAAACAGCCTTTGCAGTACATGATTTCAAAGCCTGAGTGCTCTGCTACTTTACTGAAAGCAGTAAATTTTAGGATAGATTGTAATCCCATTCATACTTTGGCTTTTAGAATGCCTAACAACTTTTAGAAACTACAAATCATTACATAAATGGAATAGAATAGCAGTGTACTGAATGTGTAGATGTTTTATTGTGCAACCAATTTATATGTCTGTGTAATTCTGCTATAAATACACATCTGTCAAATATTCTTTAACTTAATGTAGTACACAGAACTTTACCGTGTTAATTCATTTTGCACTTATAACAATCAGGCTTTAATATGAGCTGTTTGAGGGTGCATAGTCTGTTGTAAAAGATTCATTGGATTCTTTAAAGGCTTTTCATAGCAACATATACTAAACTGTATTAAAAATAAAGAAAAAAATGCGTAGGAATAAATTTAGCATGCCAATAAAAGGCAGCATTAAGGTTACTGCTTAATTTAAAGGCTTCCTCAGTACTGATGGAAACTCATAATATAGGTCACATAGGGGAGAATGCAGTGTGCTTCTAATAAATGAAAGGTTTTGTAATCCAGATAAATGAGCTGCCTAGATTTCATCTGGTCTTTGCAGAGGCGCATGATGTAGACTTACTGTTAGTTTCCTATAGGATACGTGAGCTTTCCTTGACTCTGTCTTCCATGTAGAATTTCAGGTAAATTTTAGAGTCACTCCCTGGTCCTGTGGGGCTGGTCATTCTTAAGCACCCAGCTGTAGGCAGGCTCCATAATGTGGCTTGAAACTCGGAGCTATCCGACAGTACTCGAGTTATGTAGCTTGGATTGCAAATGACTTGGAATCAGATTTGTGTGGTTTAATACAGAAAATTCTCTATTGTGTTGAACTTATAATGAAAATAAGAGGGTGAAATATGAAGTCTACTTTCTGAGCTATTGTGTGGGTTTGTTTTCTGTATGGTGCCCTGTTTCAGACAACTGGACTTGTCGTTTGCGTATAGCTAGTTGTAAACTGAAATAGCTGCAAATACTACTTGTATATAATCATATATATTCTATCCAATGTGTGTGTTTCTGTCCACTACCGAGTATCATTTCTAGATACAGAGCTTGTTTCCATGGGAGCTGAAAAAGGCATTGGTGTTGTATTTGTAAGTGAAGGGCATAGCATCTTGAGCAGTTTCTATTTTAACCTTTTCTTCAATGAATAACATGTCCAAATCTAAAAATTTTGATACCACTAACACATGGTTCTTATTCTAAAGACGTGGGGTGTGTGGTGTATGTGTGTGCTGGGAACAGTTTCAGCACCATTTTTAATAGCATTATCGGCGGTTGTAGTCTCTGCAGTGTGACAAGGTGCATGGCGGCTCCTGTCGTATGCTTCCTGAACACAAAACGTCACTCTTTACCAACAACTAATAATCGAAATTGGCTCTACAACTTGGCAACCCAGCAGAATCTCTGCATACAATTCTCTAGCTCTGGAAAATGGCAAGAGACTTCTGCTAACCTTTGTGACTGTAGCTGCTTGAAGTTAATTTAAATTAAATACTGAGTTTAGTCACTTAGACGCTGGTCTTGCAAGCATAGTTTTATATTTTGTTTACTATATTTGAGTATAGAGACACGTTGAACTGAGAGGTACCTTGTGCTAAGATGTATGTTAAAGTTCTTGGTTGCTTCTGTGGAAATAGCAGGTTGAGTCACATTGTAAATTCTAACTCTGGGAATTGGTAAAGTATATGTCTGCTCATGTGGGGTCACTAGTTCAAGTTCTTCCTCCAGTATTACTCACTGCAGGTATTTCTGTCCATCCTGGCCAAGAATTTAATGACCCTGGAGTTTTGCTATACATTTTCTCCTCTACTTTACAGATGGTCTTTAGATTATGCTGAATGACAGGGGAATAGCTGTGTGAGGATCCTGAAATTGGGTAGCTCTGTTGATCAGTAGAGAAATTTGGTTGTCTTTTCCGATATCTCCCATGGCTTCTAAAGGAAAATATACTTTTCTATTCCTCATCCATTATGCAATTATTTGAACTGTTGGAGAAGATAGTTCTACTGCTCCTATTTGTACTGTTGATTTAGCTTGTTACTCAGCTCCTCCATACCTGACAGCTCTCCCCTGTAAAATGCATATTGTAAGACTGCTTGCATGGATAAACTGGCTTTAAAATTCAAGGTTGGGTGATTGTGGGAAGCTAACTCGGGTACAAATACTGCATACAGAACCTTTAGTATGAAGTAGCAGATGACTTGGACAAGATTATGCAAACGTAAAGTATGTCCTTTGCAAAAACAGGATTACAAAATTGGCCCTAAATTTCTCTGCAGCTTTGGGGTAAAGCTCAGAGATCCGGGGTAGATTTCAGAAGGCTGAGGAGCTTGGGTTACTGAAGAATATTAAGTACTTGGAACCAACTTAGTGCAGTTCGGGATGGGGTGAGGTTTTGCTTGGTTTGCTTTTTAGGTGAATTCAACTCTGGAAAGTTCTGGTACGTGGAAATCTGGGAAAACTGCAGTCAGGCTTTATTAATGATGTTACATTCATCATATTATGCATACTAGATATTGGCTAAGGCCCCAAAATATCAGAGATGGTAAATAGATGACTGATGTCTGCTTCATCACAGCTTTCACAGAGATGCTAAGGTTGAAAAAGACCTCCTAAGATCATAAAGTCCAACCACCTTGCTCAGGCAGGGTCAGATAGAGTGCGTTGCCCATACCTGTGCTCAGAGGGGTTTTGAATCCCTCTCTGAGAAACCTGCTCTAGTGTTTGACCACCCTTACACAGAAACCGGAAGTATTTAGTATTTTCTTGTGTTCATCTGAAATTTCGTGTGTCTTAATTTGTGCATGTTGCCTCTCATCCTTTTGGACTAAGAGATTATGAATTCAAATTTAGACGATACAGTGTTTGGAAGAATTGTATTCCCATTGGACTTCGCTGATCATTTAAACCAGGTGTAGCTGTTTCAGACTCTTATTCAACGCTTTTAGGAAAAATACTCAATTTTAAGCGTGGCTAATCAAAAACTCAAGGTAAAAATCTGTTCCTAATTCTTTTACCATCCTGTTGCAAGACTTTGATTTATTTTTTCCTTGTAGTTTTATGCCTAATTGTCATGAATTAAGGCCCTCAAACTCACGCAGTTGCTCTCTCACTCTCTCTCCCCTCTTTCTCTCCCAGTCCCAGGGGGATGGGGAGGAGAATCAAAAGAATGCATCTCCCACAGGTTGAGATAAGAACAGTTCAGTAACTAAGGTATAACACAAATCACTGCTGCTATCACCAGTAATAATGACAAGACAAATACAAGGAAAGAACACAAGAACTCACCAACTGATTTCCACCCAGCCTGACCAAGCAGTGCACCTCATCACCTGATGCCAAGCTGACCACGCAGTGCCCCCCCCTCTTCTAGGTCTCTGTTCTCCCTTTCTCCCTCCTGGACATGACATGCTGTGGTATGGAACACCTTTCTGGTCAGTTTGGATCAGGTGTCCTGTCTCTGCTTCCTCCCGGCTTCCCCTCCTCCCTGCAGAGCATGAAGCTCAGGAAGTCCTTGGCCAGCCTAAACTTTCTAAGCCATAACTATAAACACTGGTGTTATCAGCGCTGTTCCCAAGCTGAAAACCAAAACCACAGTGCTGCACCAGCTACTACAAAAGAGAAAAAATGAGTGCTGCTGCTGAACCCATGACACTAATTTATCTGTACTTTGAAAAGGTCAATAAACCCTTTTCTTCCTTTGTGAACATCTTCTGGATATTCTCACCTCAAAGTTCCTAAACCAGTAGAAACTGCGGGTGTGTTTCATGAAATATTAGCTAATGCCTTTGGGCATATTCATTGGTTTTATATAATGCACAAATTTATGCTTATAAATAGGTTAAAATAAAGATTTTTTTTAAATCTAGTTACTGATTTGCTGTGTTCTCCTGAAAGTTTTACTTGTTTTCTTAGTAGATTAATTGACTTGACAAAAGATATCTCCTGGAGTGCTGGTCCTTAATGTTTCCAGTAAATATCTTCAGCCCTTCTCCTTTTAGTGGAAGCTATTTTGTGTCTGGAAGACTTTGTATAAATGAGGTGATAAAGAGTCACTACAGATAAGATGTGCTTTTGTGCTTGTGTTTCTCGTCTGAGGGACTTCAGCTTTACTTTTGCTCTGAGAGGGCATGTGATTTATCTTCTAGGCTTGTGGTGTTCATGACTCACATTTGTTAGCTCCTTTGAAGTGCTAAAATTTTCCTGTATTAGAGAAGAGCTTTTTTTCTTTCTTTTTGGGGAAAGGGAATAGTCAGAATGTGTCATCTTAATGAGATATATCTGTCGATGTAACTGTTAACAGCATTAAATAGACTGCTAGGATACAAACACGTCAAATCAATAAATTGTAATTATAGAGCTCAGTAGGTCCTGCTTCTTCTTTTGACCATAAGAAAACCGCCATGCATTCTCCTTCTCTAAAAGTACAAAAGAAAAATCAGCTGAGAAATTCAGAGTTGTATTTTCCTTCTCGCCTGCTCAACAGTGTATAAAAATGAAAACATGAATGTATTTCTTGCATTCTTTATCTAGATGTAAAGGGTATATTTCACTTTAAATAATGTCTGGCTCATCTAGTCTACCACATATGAGTAATTTTTGTTTTACTAGTAGAGCATATGTTTCTTCCGTCTGCAAGAAGTCCTGTGGATCTTTTTATTCCTTCCTATTTTCCCAGTTTTATCCTGCCTCCAGTCATAAGAAAGCAGAGGTCATACAAAGTGATTCTTAAGAGTTTGTCTACCGTCGCAGTTATGAGCCTCACACTTTCACTCCCTGCTTCTCAGACTTCACAGTTTACCTGTGAGATTCAGGATTTCTCAGGCAGAGAAATGTCAGTGACAGTTCGACTTAGTGTCAGTGTTGTGGATTCTAGACTTGAGCTGTCAAACAGACTGTAGTCCAAAAGGAAATGGAATTATTGTTCCTCCGCTTAAGATGGCAGATCATAGATATTTGCCTATGTCTGTTTCTCTTCGTGTCAAAATATGCCTCATCCATGTATAAATATTTCACACACGAGTACGGAGCACTCTTGGTAGAATTGAACTTGGCCTAAATACCTACCAAAGAATTTTGCCCCACTTTGCTCCTTCTTAACTGGCTTTATCCAACCTGGAAATGAAGTCTTTGTGGGGACTATCATCACTGCAACCTAAATGCAAATTGTGAAGTATCGGAGAAATTCTACCAAGGTGTTGTGCAAACGAGTTCCCACATGCGAGGATATTGATGAATAGATTGGTGTAGAGGCCCAGGCACATGCTGAGAGGTCTGTTCGCACCTTTCCGTGTGCTCTGTGTGAGTGTAGGGGAAGCTTTGGGGGTTTTTGTGTTTTGTTTTTCCTGGGGTAAAGCATTATTGGAAGAGCTGTCTGATGTCCTCCACATGGTGCGGCAGTGTGGCTGCTAATGAGCAGAGGGAAAAGTTGAGAGTAATACCATTTGTCTGCCTGGTCATTGACCAGTGTCTCTTCTCTCCAGCAATGTCAGCATTATCATGTTCACTCTTATTCTACCTTCTTCCCTATTATCTGATCATGCTTTCATCACTCATCATACCAGTGCTTTCTTAGGGCTCCAACTTCCAGAGACTTTTCCCTACAAAACCTCAGTATCGATTTGCTCATCCACAGCGTCCGGTGAATGGCATCCCCTGAGGTCCAAGACACACACTGGCTCTTTTGGAATGAATCTTTGTTCTGAAATATCCAAGCCACTTGATCAATGAGATGCTAATCCATTAGCATGAGTGTTTTTGCTGCGTCTTCTTCAGTAGTTACATTTTCATTGTCATCAACATTGCTTTCCTCAGATGAATGCAAATTCATTGATGATAAACAAGGTGGAGGAAAAAGGAGAGATTATCAGGAATTGAGTTTTGTAGGTGAGTGGCTTTTCAGCCTCTAAAATACCAGCATCTACTCTGACTACTGAGCTTGATGAATCTGCTCCTGCCTTCTGTCCTTACTGAATATACTCTCTATGTATTTCAGAAGTCCTTGAACATATCCCCTCTTTATTACATTAATTCTCGAGGGTAAAAATTGCTTTGCTGCCTGTGGAACTTGGTCATTCTCCGAGGCTGATGATGATTAGGAAAGCATGGTACGGAGTGATAGGTGATGAATACTGAAACAATGAGATAGGCATGTGACAGATAATGATGGTGTATGTCTGCATCTCTTATCAGCATATTTTTATTGGGTGACTTAGTTTTGAAATCACTGCTTTGAATGTGGTTCTGTAGAGGATTTTCTCTTTGAGAAGAAACTCGCTGTCGGACATCTTAGAGTGTTTGATGGGAGGATGATGACAAAATTGATTTGTGCCTAAGGAGAACTGATGGACTTGGGCTTCCTGTAGTTTTCCTGTTAGTCTTTTACACTTCAGCACCATATTCTTTATTTCCTGAGGTGTTAACAGGCTCATGCATTTCCTCCAGCCTCCAGTTGCCCCTTCTTACACAGCATTCTCAAACCCTTCTCATGTTCTAGCTGATTAATAGAAAACAAACACTATAAATAATTCCAGTTAAGTAATCATTGATTGGTTGAAGAGACAGATTCGGCTGACATGAAAGCTTTACTGTGGCAAGGCACACTAATTTTGATATTATAATATCTCTGTCACCCTTCTAATTCTCTGTCCCCTACACCCCCCCAATCATGAATTTAATGGTCTGTGAAGCTGCTGTGCTTTTGTCATAGTGGTTATAATTGGTCAGTCATCTCAAAAGTTATCAAGTATGACTGACATCCAACAGTGTGATGAGTGCTTAAACTGCCAATTTGCACTTCACAGTGTGATTGTGTCAGCTGTCTTTGCTTAGAAAAGCAGGCAAAAAAGCTAAAATAGTCTAACAACAGCTAGAGATGGTTCCTAGTGAATAGTTAAAGGTATTTTTGTGGTATCTCTAAAAACCTTCACTCTGTTAGGTTGCAGGTGTGAGAGAGACGTCAGGGCATGGGTAAGTAGACACCTGTGATATTACTATCCCATTAACAGCTTACCCTGGTGACAATTTGAATGCAGTTACACTGTGAGTGTAACCAAATGATTGAGAGAGCCACTGAAATAATGACCCTGGTGAAGTGTGATGGTCACATTTCAGGCTCAGGATCACAAGGAAAAGTAAAATGGGCTTCAACTGAACATTGGGAACTTGGTGTTAAAGAACAAAAGTCTATTGAGCTTGCATTTTTGCAACCATACACCGTGTGTGAAGTCCTGTCATTGCTAGTATGAACTGTTTTGCACATCTAATCTTTCTTAATTGATGGCTGATTACTGAAGGAGTTATAACCAATATAATGTACTGTGCCGCAAGCATCAGTCATGATTTGAAGATCTAATTATGGGTTTGTCTAGATAGATAGTCAAGGGCAGGTTGGACAGGACGTGGAGCAACCTGGCCTAGTGGAAAGTGTTCCAACCCCATGGCAGGGGCTTGGACCTGGATGAACTTTAAGGTCCCTTCCAGCCCAAACCAGGCTGTGATTCTGTGAAGTTTTACCGTGTCCAATATTTTAGCAGTTTTATTTTCTGTTGTCTTTTAATTTGCAGGCCACACAGTTGCATAATTACACAAACCATGTAAAGAAAACAATTTCCATTTCCCATCTCTTGTGTGACAGTCTGTGTTAGAGGATTTTTCCTTGCTGGTTATGGTGAAGTCCAAGTGTTGATATTCTGTGTCTTGATGCGACTCTGGGTTTTATTATGTTGTGTTTTACTGTTGTGCTGGCAGCCTGGCATGTTCTTGCCATTCTGCCTAAGGCAATTTGCAGGTCTCTTCTTTCAGATGCAGTGGCCAGGGGTGCTTGAACTGCCTTAATTGTTGGTACCCAGTTTATGATCCTCTCTTGCAGAAAGCAAATGGCAGAGATAATTAGGTGTGGTGAGCCTTGCCTTTACTCTTTCACAAAAGGCTGGGGGCCCTTATAGCAAGGTTCAGTGAAGCATTGTATAGATAGGCCTGAGTTTGTGGATGCCTTATATAATGCATGCTTAATGCTAAGAATGGAAGGTAAGGCAGATTTGTATCTATCGACAACAGCAACAAAGAGGAAAAAAGGAGGCCTTAATGAAGTGTGTGCCTTCCATGATCCTCTTCATTTTAATGAGCTTATGGGTATCAGCAGCTGAGGGTGCCTAATACGTTGGGATGTACATGATGGCATAGAACAAACATGGATCTCCAATCCATGCACAAATTGATCCTGGGTTTGTGTCACTGTGGGTTATGTACAGCATTTCCGCTGTCTCCAGATCCTCTAGAGGAGTCTGATTTGTAGCTTCTGAAAAAGCATGCAGAAGAAACAGTAGGACTTGTGCTATTTGAATAATTTCTCGTTGGTTTCCTTTTTCTTTCCACTCTTCCTTTCCCAGTTTATCCATTTACTTGGGTTACAAGAAAAATACTCTAAATGAATTGATAATTCAAGCTAATGTAAACCCAAGTATTTGGAAGATAGAAATGGTAAGCCGGAGAAAACTACTAGAATTGTGAGGCTTTAAATATTTTAAAGAGATCTTATGCAAAATTTATCCCAAATATGATTATCCCTCTTCTTTGCCATCCTTTCATACTTTCCCAATCGTTATTTCTCTCCCTTCCCTTGCTAAAAAAAAGTTAATTAAGTACTGTATTTATGCAGTTATGAATCTGAAAATACAGGGTAGGATTTACAACCTTAAAGCCATGTCAGTTTTCAGTCATAGTTTCATACTTTGACATGCCTTTTCATGTTGAAATAATTGCAGGAATAAATGATTTCATTTAGATGTCTCTCACTGTATCTGCATATGAAATAGTTTTTAAATGACAGGAAGCTATGTTCTAATTAAGAGGTAGGCTTGCACATCTTTACTCATGGGAGTAGCTCTCCTACATCTAGTAGCATGCATTTATTTGCATAGGAATACCTGTGAGGGTAAATGTTGACATGAGTGCTTCTGCACCCCATATTTCTGAGGGCCATTTATATCTGCATGCAAGCAAGAGGAGTTGATGAAAGAGCTCCAATTACTCGCTTAAATCATAATCTCCTGAGGTGGCATTATAGATAACTCCTTTTTGCCAGCCAGCCAGGTTTTATGGAGTAGTTGAAGTAAAAAAGCCATGTATTCTGTTGTCATTGGAGGTCTGGGTGACGCCCAGTTCCTCCTTTGTAGGTTTGATTTTGATTCACTTTTCAAAAGCAATTAGTTAAAATAGCTATAAACAGGAAGAAGAAACTCTTGCTCAATATAATCTATGGCATTTTCCATTAAAATAAAAAAATAGTTGTAATTTCTTATTATTTGCACAGCTTTGCAAAGTTATCCAAAGTTAATATTGTTTGCCATCACAGTGTGAAGCTGTTTATAACATAAAGTGTATTTCATGGTCACCGCTGTCCATATGTATCTACAGAATGAGGAGATGCTTCACATTATTAATGTTGATGTCACAAATTGCTGCCTGTACCAGAAATATATTTGTTTCCATGGTAACTAATTATTTAACCAAGAAAGGGGTGGAAGAAGCAGCAGATTTTGGTAATGCAAATGAAAATAAGTTCTGGTCATCGATGTGATGATAAAGCCTGTGCAACTTTACTGGGGTTTTGTTTGTTTGCTTTAAAAGATACTACGCAAAGGTATGCAGGAGTCCTTGCTATTTGCTCCCTTACTGAGCTGTATTTAAATTTATTATGGCACATGGTTCAAGATTTCACTGTTTTAAGTTATTTTTAGCACATGTAAATATGATATTTATGAGGTATAGAATTTTGTATAAGTCCATATGTTAACATGTTATTAGTTCTGTGTTGATCTTTTAACCTCTATGTCACACCCTCTCTTCTTCCAGAGGCTGTGCCTTCTCCCATTGAACATATGTCTATGCTCTTTTGGGAGACTTTTTAGACTCCCTCCATTACCCTGACATGTGCCGTGGAGGGGCAAACTCATGTACCATCATTTCAGTTTGGTCCTGCCTCTTGAATGTTCTTGCTGCAGGATGCTCTTGCTTTTCTTTTGGAATCTTGCAAGCTTTCTCAGAGAGCTACTTTCTATCCTTGTGACACCTTTGAGGTTCTTAGCCCGTTTCCTCACCCATGTTCCATGTATTTATGTTGTGCTAGTAATGGCCGCTTTGTTGAGAACTGCTGTTATTGTCACCCATTCAAGTTCCAAGTAAGTCCAGTGCAGAAGTTCTGTTTCGTTTGAGATGATTGCAGGCACCAAGGTTTTGTTTCCCTGGTGACCTCTTAAATCACCTCTGCCAAAAAAAACCCCTACTGCAACAGACTCAGATGAGCAGCTCCCCTAGATGCCATTCTGGCTTAAGTTCAGCAATCAGCGATGGAGTGGCCCCTCTGAAATGCTATTGCACTTGCAGCAAGAGTTATTTGCTCTACAGAGTAGGGCTGTAGACACACTGCTGAGAGCAACTGCGTACATTGCAGTGCGAGAGCGTAGACCTGGACTCTACCTGGGAGGAAAAAGTGCTGCTTATCTGTTATCGCTGTTCTCCTAAGACCTATACCTGACTCTTGGATTTTTCTCTGCCTCTGTCAGAGGGGAGATGGAAACACCAATGGATGTGGTCCCTATGCCATGCAGGAGAAAGAGAAGAAAGTACATTTTGTACACATGCTGAACTTTGAAGTCATATATGTCAAGGAATGAGTATAATTCCATGAGAACTTACAGGCTGCATCTTACTAAGGACCTAAGTTAGAGGTACAGGTAACGTTAAGTTTAGGTGCATGCAGTCTAAACATAAATAGTTGTTTTCAATCAGTTTTGCTCTCTATTATTCATGAACAGCTGACTGAATTTACCTGTGATCTGCTGCACACAGTATATAAATATTCTCCATATGCTTGTTTATCCATTTTTTTAAGTATGATGCACAACAGAAATTTATATGAAGACTTCAGTACATCAAAAGATGTCAATATATGAACCAGGTGTATTCTATAGCACAATAAAAATAGATAAAATTGAGTATAGATCAAAGAAATGTCATAAACCATTGCTGCATTTTGGAAGTAAACATTACTTAAAAATTTATAAAAATCCATCAAATTTATTTCATAGTATAATTTGCAAGAGAAGTTGCTATAATCTGCATCTGATTTTTATGCAATTTTGCTTAAGAATAAAAGTAATTTTTATTAAGGGAGCCCGTTATTTCTAGAAACATGACAGAAAAGTCTACTGCAACCATGAAGTTAAAGGGAACAGAAAACACAGAGGCCAGGATTGCTTTAAGAACCGGCTTGGGGGTCGAGGTTGGTAGTTTGGTGGAGTTGGGTGTGGGGTTGGTTTTGGTTGGTTTGTTCTCCTATGTGATTTGTTTCCTTTTGTGGAAGGTTAGCGGCTTGAAATTATATTAGATTTATAAATCAGGCTCTGGAAAATAGGAGCAGAGCTTGAACTTTATGGGTGATTTAAAGGTCTTTTTTCTCCCCTTATTTATGTTTATATACATGTATGTGTACTCAAGACTTTTCATTGCCATGCTGTTGCTAAGTAAGCAAATTGTGTTTGATTTAGTGGCTTCCGTGGGATATTTTCCATCTACTGTTTACCATGTTCATTAAATGGGGGAAAGGATTTCATTAGCAGCTTCTGACAACCTTATTGCTTAAGGCATGCTATAGAGATTGGTGGAACAAGCCTTGCTGAGAGCTTTAGGGTTTGTTCTGTTCTAGTCTGTATGGTCTCAGGCAGACAGGATTATACGTGGATAGAGAAAGGGGGTAAGGATGTGTCTGGGGAGTATAAAGTTTTTTTGGGTTTCCTTCTGCCTGCAGTTTGCATTTGGAACCCTGGATCAGGAAAAGGACTCTTGCAGTACATGACGATGGGGAGCTTGTATATGCTGACTGCACATGATGCAGGAGTACAGAACATGCTATCCCAGAAGGAAATGTGAGGTAGCAAGAGGTGGCCTTATCATATCCTAAAGAAAACAGACCTGAATATGTTTTATTTCAGCAAGAGGCAGGTTTTCCTATTGAATGTTTTGAAAAATTATATAGTAAGATACCTGATTTTAATTTGTTTTCTATTACTCAGTGTGCTGTCCATTTTGTACATTTGTCTTTAGAGCAAGCAGGATAAAGAATGCCTAGTTAACTTTCAGTGTCTTTAAAAAATATGCTAGCATCAATTTTTAATGTATTTACGGTATTTCTTTGTTTTTTCCTGTTCTGCTAATCTGCCATGTATTGACTGCTTTTCAGTGCTGGGTTTGTTCTTGCTTATGACTCTGTAAAATACACAGCAGAGCCTACCTTCTCTGCAGAAATGTTCTTGGGTATGCAGTCATCATCGTCTGATTCTGAGGCATGAAAATTGCATGTTTTAAAAGGTCTGCTGCTTTATCAGATTCTTTTTTGTGCATGTCAGAATTGCCCTGGGTGATAGATGGTAGCGCTGTATTCCGACACTGGTGTACTTTGTACCTGAACTGAAACTTTCGCTCAGTTCATGACTTCTGTTTGGCCATTAAATTGTACTTCAAAGTCCCTTCCTCCCTACTGATGAGAAGTGTAAGAGTGTTCCTTCACGCTTGCATAACCTTTGTCATCAAAGCACTTTACTGGCTTTTATTCTGTCACTTTATCTATTTCTGACGTTTGCCTTCTCTCTTTCTCTGCAGTGGAAGTATGGCGTGTAGCTAACGTCCCTTCAATCCCAGAGGTATACAGTGGCTGATGATAAAAAAGAAAATGCTTCTATTTTTTAATTTCTTGACCCAGCTTTTCTCTGAGCACAGAGAAGCAAAGGAAGACAGCAGGATCAGCGCGCTCCTGATCACCAAGTACTTAGAGAGGGTAAGGAAGCAGAAAAGCTCTTTTTGTGGTGTGGGCTGCTGAGCGCAGTTTCTGGAGTGTGAGAACTCATAGCCAGAGGTTTAAATAAGCTTTTGTTTTCCCAAAAAGCCACTGGTTGTTAAGGACGTTGAAACTGGACATCAACTGAGCCCTTGACTCCTACAGAAGGGAAGGTATTATGGGAAATTCTCTGAAAAACAGGAAGAGACTTGGTTTAAAACTAGAGGGAAATAATTGCAAACTGAAATTGCTTACTCCCTGTTTTAGGATTTGAAACAGTCCTCCTGGAGCATCTCCTTCCTGTCAAATTCACAGCTGCTTCTGGCAGGCTACGCCGTGCTTTTCATGTACAAAAGCAGAAATGTATTGGCAATGAAATAGTTGAAGCTTCTGGAAACGATTGAATCTTTCACTATTGTACTACTGTTTTACTGGATGAACTGTTTATGAGGTACTTGAGGGTAGAAAATATCTGGGCAAGACACAGGTAGTATTATTGTAACAAAGGGGTGCTTGATGTCCTGCAACGCACGGCAATATATATGTTAAGTTTATTCAGTCATCTTACTCCATATATGTAAGAACACAGCTGGGCAAATAAGCAAAGAGATATTATTTTTTGGAGAAACTGATTTGAATCATACAAAGGCATATTAAGTTAAAAGGGCTCAAATAGGAATGTTAGATGCTGAAGTAGTTGGTTCTGGGTGTACATGTTTAAGTGGCCAAAGCCAGTCATGTTTCACAGTTGTTATCAGCTGATGTCTCATTCAGTCTTAAAGTTTCAGGTCACAAAATAGAATTGTTATGTTTGGCACAAATTCATGTTTCTACATTTATGTCATTGGGGGGAAGCTAAGGATTAAACAGCATTAGTGACTGAAATATGGCTTCTTTCCACTGCTTGCGAATCTTAATTTGGAACAGATTTAATGTTCTCTGGCAACATAATGACAAGATTCACCCTTGTGATTTTTATTATCTAGTTTGTGGCTGGAGAAGCTACGCCTCCAGAGGAACCAATCTAACATTCTTCTTGACTACTAAACTGTGCACGTCTGGACATTTGCAAGTGTTAGGATATGTTTGTAAAGAATAGATTATGATAGAAACAAATTCAAAGAATTTAAAGGAGAGTATGCCAGGAAAAAAAAAGCGTTGTTCAAGCCTGGAATAGCTCTGTGTTTGCTTCTCTTCTCTTGTTTGCTTGATAGGGGTTAACGGTATCTGCAGATCTGAGTCATCCTTCCTTCTCAAGAAGCTAGTGCTTCTGCACACAGACAGCTGTGATGTCTGGAAGGTGTCTTGACGAGCAGAATACCTGCTTCGTGTCTCACCCTGAAAGTATGTGATCTTTGGACTTTGAAGGGGCAAAAATGAGACGTTAATGAGAACTTCTGCAGCTTCAGAGAATTCTCAGTGCTGGGGTTTCAAGAGGCAGCTGCTCTCCAGGCTGTTCTGTCGCTTCTTGTGGATTTCTTCTCTGTGGCCTGTGGTTGTTACACTGAATTTTAATCTGCACTTTTAGGAGGAGTGAACTTTCGGAGCAGGTTAAGTTGGATGGGCGGGAGTTCTAGTGTGGGGAGGGTTAATGTGGTTCAGACAGAAAACCCCAACATGATTAACATGATTCTGAGGAATCTGCAGCTAAAAATGTCTTTGTATTATGTCTGGAAAAAAGCACATGGCATACTATTAATGTTCTCTGCGAGTCTCCGATGTTATCTTTAATACCAAATGTTCCTGTGACAGAAGGTTGGGTTTTTTTGGGGGTGGATTTTTGGTAGGAAGGGGAAGTATCCAAGTAAATTCTGGGTATGTGGGATGTTTTTTTGTTCTGGTTGGTTGCTCTGTGGTGTGGCTCATTTGGTTGTGCACAATGAAATGGCGGTGTCTTTATCTGTGCTTGTTGAGTAATACTAAAGAAAAATCTCTCCATTTTCTCAGTAATAAAAGAGGATTCTTCATCATCATTCCACTTACTAATGCAGTTTTGTTGCGGACACTTCAGGTGTCTGCATCTTGTGCGATGTAGAAGTATGCTGAAGCTGCTCCTAGAGGGTACTCTGTGCGCGCACATCTTGAACCAATCTAATCATCAGTACTGACATTTACGAAGTAAATTCCTTTCCAGTTCATCTTATATCACTGTGGAAGTAGTCTAACGTTTTTCCCTCCAATTTAAAATTGCTGAAGTCTCCCGCCTTACCAAACTTAGATGCTCTTTCTATAAATTATTATTTTTTCCCTTTCTTTGTTCAGGTAGCAAATTCTAGATTGTTTATTTGGCCTCTTTAGGCTTATTAGAAGTTCTCTTGCAGTTTTACTAGATCTCCGAGCATTTCAGTCTTCACGTTCTTATCCAGGATGCAAGCAATCTGACTTTAAATTGTGCACGCTTAGATGACACTTACTGATTCTCTTAAAGAAGCAGTAAGTTTTGATTTTTAAATGAAAAAAACCCACTGAAAGTAAGTCTAGACAGTGCAATTTGTGGTGTACACACTGAAACAGTTCTATGGGAAGCTCAACCACAGTAATTCTCAAACCTTCTAGACAGTTATGCAGTATCATCAGTGCACTGTTAGCCAAAACAATATAGGAAAATTTGCAGACTATGTCAGGAGTGTTTAGGATGATCTTGCATTCTAACAGTGATTTGTAAATCATAGACTGAGGATTATCATCAGCATAAGGGGAACATTCAAAGTCTGTATCCTCTGATGAGGGATAATGATGAAGACCAGCGTTATTTGACTTTCCAGTAAGTTTGCAGACTTAAACCCAAATGGGGTAATGGTATCAGAGGTAATCAGTTATAAAACTGCACACTATACTGCTCAAGAAGGGCGGCTGCCTTTACAGCACATCTTTGGAATGATTAGCTAACAGCAGTTTGTGCTGGTGGTGTGATATCTACTTTGAAAGTAAAGGGAAAATGAGTTTCTATGCACAACTGGAAACAGTATGCATTAATGTTCTATTTCTCTAGATGCTCCCAGACAAGCACTCTGTGCCCTAGACAGAGAACAAAGCATTGTAAGAATGGGCCAGGAAAATCTGGATTGTTTGCACTCCCCAGTAAAGTGATTATAGGTAGTATTGAATGATAAATTTCTGTTGGAGCTTGCAATTGTGACAAGTGATTGATAACAAGATATAGAATAATAAACATTAATTGGTAAGAGCTTGTTAGAAAAGGAAAGCATCTGATTTCAAACTGCTGACAAGTGATTCAGATGTGTTGAATTCCACTTATAGGTAATTTAAACTGTCTTAAAGTGCCTTACACTAACTCCCCTATTAAGTGCTGAGGTATTTCCTATCTTCCCATTTTGGCAAACCGGGTTTTGCTAGCTAGGACTTACTGGCTAAATTGTTTCTATATAGCATAAAATAACAAGCTGCTGGAAGCTTCACACTTTGCCATTTCTGCTCATCCATATAGAAAGTGAGAAGATAGTCTAAATCATCCTTAAAGCAAGTGTAACTTCCCAGTTTAAATAAAGTCTTTTCAAGTAAATGCATTATCCTTAGTGCATCTCTTATGTCTAATGGAAACAATGTCTCAGTAACTTTCATTGTTCCTGTCTGTTTTTTCTCCAGCTGTAAAATTGTCAGTTACTTCTAGTACCTGTAAATAATATCAGAAAGTACATTA
This sequence comes from Forpus xanthops, assembly GCA_032466535.1. Taxonomy (NCBI): domain Eukaryota; kingdom Metazoa; phylum Chordata; class Aves; order Psittaciformes; family Psittacidae; genus Forpus; species Forpus xanthops. Next base: position 109,682 of record JASSUY010054887.1, read on the forward strand.
TGTACCTTGGATTGTGTCTAGAGGGCACAATTCTGATGTTTAAAGGTGATTATCAAAACAAAACCACAAATTAAATCAAAGGGACTGATCTTGCTCAACATCTTTGTAAGTGACATGGACAGTGGGATTGAGTGCGCCCTCAGAAAGTTTGCTGATGACACCAAGCTGTGTGTTTTGGTTGATATGTTGAAAGGAAGGAATGCCATCCAGAGGGACCTTGACACACTTGTGAGGTGGGCTGATGCCAACCTCATGAAGTTTAACCAT